>ML777618.1:117182-129878 GCA_009831015.1 Picea engelmannii
CCCCCAGCTGGGGGGATAGCCCCCCGGGACCCTGTAGAGGGGGTACCCCCCCTCTGCACTCCCCCGCGTGGAAGAGTGTACATACTTCTAGGGTGTAAATACTTCATGGGGTATAAACATGGCTGAAAACAAGGACCTCTAAATCAGGAAGATAATCAGGCTCCACAACCAACAAGTTGTTCTAATCCTGAGCAATCAAATCCAGCAAAGTATCAGTTTGGTGGAGGTTAATGCAACCATTCTTGGTTCCCTTCACCATCTCTTTCATAGAATTTGTGGTCTCTCTTAACACATCCCCTTTCCAGTATTCATGCAACACTTATCCATTTTCTTTTAAAATAACAGACTTTACATTCATCGAACTTTTATACAAAGGTCCATCAAATCAAACATTCACACATATTGAGTTTGTCATAGTTGCTTGGCCAATATAGTTATTTTTACAAACCAGGGGAAGTGTTACAACATTCATAGGGAAAAAAAAATTCATTGGATGTATAATGAAAAGGCATTATTACATGGTTTGAATATGAACGGGTGAGTTATAGAACTTTGTGCAAAGTGTTAACTTTTAGTCATGGGGCCAAGTATATTAGATATCAGATAACATAACCGAAGGGATTGTTTGAAAATGTGTGGATAAAGTTCTGAGGGCCCAGTGGTCTGGTTAGTATATTGCATATCGAGATATCAGATATCAAAGATCGGATAGGAGTGAATGTGTGAAAGTGTAGTGGGTCGGTGCCCCAGTGGTCCGGAGTTCGGATGGTCGGGACACAGTGTAAACAATATTGTAGAGTGACCCGGTGGCTTAGTATATCGAATCGGAGTAACAGTTGAAGGTGCAAATTTAAATTCTCGGGGGTCTGATGTCCTGGTGGTCCCGATGTACAAAGTTAAGGTTTGTGAAGTGAATAGTGAGCAGATAGTGTGTGAAACAAGAGGACTTTGGGACCATTTACAAAGGATTTTTGTAACCCAATTTTAAGGAAGAGTCAAGGGATTTAGAGTTGAATTGGCAAGCACGATTTTGAGTGCATGGGCTCAATTCACGGAGTCGGCTTGTTTCTCCTCAACTTAGGGCCAACCTGATCCATAAAAAATATCTACATTAACCTTTATAAATAATGATTCCCTAATATGTTTGAGAAGTGTGTGAAAGTCAATCGAAATCTATGAAGTTCTCAACTGTGAGAAAATGAAAGAGTGTGAGATGTAAATGTATAAGGGTGGTAGGGAGGTGTGAGGTAAAATAAAGAAATAAGAAGTCTCGTTGATTGATAACAAGTGGAGAATTGAATTGCAATTATAGCAACAACATAGGAGTTGTTGAAACAACATTTTATGAAGGTGGAAGCTTTAAGTAATGTTTTGTACTAATGACAGTTTAAGAATAAGTTGAATATTGATGCACGGAGTAGATAGGTGCATGCAAGGTGTCTGCAGCAGGTTGGTTCCTGCGAATATTGAAATAGTAGGTTGGCACCTAGATTTATTGTTGAGTCGGTGCTCAGGTGAAGGGATTGGTGTCTCTTTCAGGTTGGTGCATGTAAATATTGTAATAGATTGGTGTATGTCGCAAGTTGGTGCCTGCAAATATTGAAATAGTAGGTTGGTGCCTACATGTACTATTGATTTGGTGCTCAGATGAAGGGAATGGTGTCTCTTTTAGGTTGGCTCCTGTAAATATTGTAACAGATTGGTGTTTGTAGCAAGTTGTTGCCTGAGAATATATTTCAATAAAATTCTTATGTGGTTTTCTCTCAATTGGGTTTCCATGTTAAAATATTTTAGTAATGTTCATTGTATATATGTATATGTTTATTTCTTATTATTGGTAAAGTATCGAAATGATGATTTCAATACAGTAAAGAAAAGTAAAAATAGTCTCATATTGATTCACCCTCCCCCCTCTCAATATAAGTAAATGTGCTAGCAAACAATCCCATTGATACAATCTCAACCTTGGCACACCTCGTCAAAAAAAAACCAAGGTTTTTTTCCCACGTAAAGCTCATTTACTTTCCTTGGCATCTTATCTTTGAGATTCAATTTGTAGAATTAAAATGTGAAGCAAACTTGTGAAAAGAACTTAAATGAATGGATCTATTTTCAAATATAAATGATTTTCAAACAATATAGATACCTCACAAGACCAAAAAATGGACAACTTTGAGTTCCTTAAGTTCATTTTTTCCAAACCAAGAGTGGAGACCTTCCTCAACATTATTTTTCGGCCAATGGTTTTGTATACTTAGTTGTTCATTCTAGTTGTATGACTTTTTTATATGATAGCTTATGAAGCATAGTTTCATCAAGCATATACTCACCTTCTCTCATCCATTATGGAAAATAAATATCCTAAATTTACCCCCATGGCTTATAAACTCCATTAATTGCTCAAAACCCAATGTTGGTACAAAATCATAGTATTTCCAACAAGTAGAAAGTCATGTATGAAATGCATGCCAAGATACCATAATTGCAAGTGAGAGAGTGAAGAAAGTTTATTTCTATATTCTCTTAGTTGTTACATCACACTTCATTTTCATATTTCTCAAAATTGTCCCCTTCTAAAAGACAAAGGTATGTCAAAATGGCACTTTCAAAGATTTTTCTTGTTTTTTAATACCATAGAAAAATGCACATAGTTATCACTAAAACGCATGACATGCCTTGCATAAGTAGTCCGGCCAATAATGCAACTTGATGAGTATTATACCTTCAATTTGAACCTTAAAAAATTATCATTACAAAATACATCAAAATTGGCTTCTTGGAGAAAGTTTGCAAATCATATTGATATGGCCTAGAAAAATGCATGCCAAATATAGAATATGCATTTTTGTTGAAACAAAAAGGTACCAAGTTGGAATCTTTCATGTGGATAACAATACCACATATCCACTTTTCTCAATAAAGTCTCCAATTCCCTAAACTGGATTTGCAAAAGAGCGTACTTGGTTGTTTTTGACATTTTCAAGCAATTGGAGAAAATACATGCCAAGGAAATTCCTGTTTAGTTTTTATCATTTTAAGTGAACTTTGGATAGATGCACGTCAAGTTTTAAATATGCAATCCCTTGATGATTTGACACTTGGAAATGTTGACTCTTCATTTGCCACACATTTCTATTAGCTTGGACCACAACCCTTGGTGCATGATAAGGTGCCAAACTTTATATGAATGATGAGGTAGGATCCAAATTACAACACTTGGTATTCCTAATGTTTATAAAAATCTACCAAGGATGTAGAATTTTCATTAAGTTATCAAAAATTCAGATTCTATTGTTAAAATAAGCTACAAAATGGTGTGAGTAGTATTACAAAAATGCATGCCTTGGTTCTTACATGTGTCCTTTTAAAAAAGTGATAATTGATGTTTATATATTTCTATATTTTTAACAAAACTCATCATTCAGAATTCCCAAATTTGCCTCATTTTGTTGGCATATAATCTGTCAAGTCTACAACTTTTGTTTTTTTTACTGAAATTGACAAAAACTGCCTTGCTTCACTAAAATGCACATCTAGAGTTTATTTATTGGCCAAATTGATTTATTCAAATTTGAAAATGTGTGTTTTTCATTCCCCGCCTTCCCATATTTATGTATTTTCAATTTGAGTCTTAAAATTTGGTATGGTGCAAAAATACTCAAATCCTACCCTCTTTTTACACAATGTGCAAAGTTTATGAATCCTAACAAAAATGTGTGCCAAATATTTCACATGCATGATGCAAGGAAAGTGTTGGTCACATGGACCATGTCTTACATTTTCTCGATTCAACTTTAAATCCATGTTGTTTTCCTTCAAAAGTACCCTATGTCATTGTTTTTCACATTGAAAGAAAATGCACACAATCATTGCTTTAATGCTAACAAGGGCCAAGTTGAGGATCCAAATCATATTCTTAAAGTTTATTTGAATTCTACATTCAATTGTCTATAATCACTTTTTACCTTGTTCCATGATTCCACTCCTACATTTTGTTGTGCTTGAAACAAAATTGTCCTTATTTCCACAATTTGGGAAAATGCATGCTAGTAGTTTAAAAAATGCAAGCTTAAGGTAAATTAGGCATGCCCAAGTCTTGAAATATGAACTGGACGTACTTTTAAGGCTCCCATACCTATGGTTGAATTAAAATTCATGCAAGTTATGGTCATGAATGCTCACAACAAACCACGAAACTTGTAAATGCATTAATTTAAACAAATTATTCACACACATAGTTTGTTATCAAAAACAAATTACATCAAAGATGTTCAAAGATGTTCAAAAACAAGATTTAAAACATTATTGAGTCAATAACCAATTTTTTGGGACGTCATTACATTCACAGAGCCTATCATACAAGTATTTGAATCCCACAACAATAAAGTCTACAAAAATCAAAATCAAAAGGAGAGCCAAAGGCCCTTTGTTCATTTATAAACATCATATTTATGCTTTTTCTCATTGGCCATTTTTGGACTTTCAAATGGCCTAAATTTTTTAATTCAAATTACAACCCTTGATATTCCTAGTGTTTACAAAAATTTACCAAGGATGTAGAATTTGCATTAATTTGTCAAAAATTTCAAGTCCATTTTTAAAATAGGCTACAAAATTGTGTGAGTGGGCTTAGAAAAATGCATGCCAAGTTCCATACAAGTGTCATTTTGAAAAAGTGATACCTAGTTTCTTTATATTTCACCTCATTTTTCTAACACGTGATATGCCATGTGAACAACTTTTGTATTTTTCACTGAAATTGAAGAATATCACCTTCCTTCACTAAAATGCAGACCCATGGTTTACTTCTTGGACAAATTGAGCTATTCAAATTGGAAAATGTGTATTTTTTCATTCCTCGTGTTCATACATTTCCTTGTTTTCAATTTGAGTTTTAAAATATGTTATTGTGCAAAAATACTCAGATTCTACTATCTTTTTAGACAATGTACAAAGTATGTGAATCCTAACAAAAATGCATGCCAAATATTTCACATACATGATATAAGAAAAATATCCTCATCGTTATGTAATTTTCTATGTTGGTCACAAATCCATTTCCTCAACTCATCTCTAAACACACACAATTTTTCCTCAAAACTACCATATGACATTGTTTTTCACATTGAAAGAAAATGCACCCAATCATCACTTAAATACTTGTCGAAGCCAAGTTGAGGATCCAAAGCACGTTATGAAAGTTTATCTAAACTCTACATTCAACTATTTATAATCCGTTTTGACCTTGTGTCGTGACTTCAATCCTACATTTTATTGTGCTTGAAACAAAATTGTCCTTATTTCCAAAATTCAGGAAAAAGCATGTCAATAGCTTAAAAAATGAAAGCCTGGGAAAAAGCAAGCATGTCAAGTCTTGAAATATGAACTAGAAGTACTTGTTAGTCTCCCACGCCTATGGTTGAATTCAAATTCATGCAGGATATCTTGTTTAGCCATGTATACTCACAACAAACCAAAAAACTTGCAAATGCATTAATTTAAACAAACAATTCATAGATATAGTTTGTTGTTACAAACAAATTACATCAAAAACCTTCAACGGTAACATTTGAAACTTTATTAAGTCGATAACCAATGTTTTCAGGCCTCATTACATTCATAGAGTATGTGCACATGTATCTAGATCCCATAGCAATAAACTCTACAAAAATCCAAATCAAAAGGAAAGCCATATGCCCTTTGTTCATATGTATACTTGTGCTCATTGGTTTTTAGGATTTCAAATGACTTTGATTTTAAAATTCAAATTGAAACCCTTGATATTCTCGGTGTTTACAAAAATGTACCAAGGATGTAGAATTTGCAATAATTTCTCAAATTTTCCAAGTCCATTGTTAAAACAAGCTACAAAATTGTGTAAGTGGACTTGGAAAAATGCATGTTAAGTTTCATACAAGTGTCTTTTTGAAAAAGTGATTCATGGTGTCTATATATCTATGCATTATTGAAAAATTCCATATATCATAATTCCAAATTTCACCTCATTTAGCTAGCATATAATATGCCAAGTCAACAACTTTTGTATTTTTCATTGAAATTGAAGAAAACTGTCTTCCTTCACTAAAATGCATGTCCAGGGTTTATTTCTTGGCCAAATTGAGTTATTCAGAATGGATAATTTGTATTTTTTCATTCCCCGCATTTCTACATTTCCATATTTTCAATTTGACTCTTAAAAGTTGTTATTGTGCAGAAATACTCAAATCCTACTCTCTTTTTACACAATGTGCAAAGTCTGTGGAGCCTAACAAAAATACATGTCGAATCTTCCACGTGCATGATATAAGGAAAATATTCTCATTATTTTGTAATTTTGAATGTTTGGCACATAGTTCATGTATTATATTTCCTCGATTCATCTCTAAATGCACGCAGTTTTCCTTCAAAACTACCTTTGACATTGTTTTTTTCTATTGAAATAAAAGGCATGTAGTCATCGCTTAAATGCTCGTCAAGACCAAGTTGAGGATCCAAATCACACTCTGAAAGTTGATCTGATGACATTTAAATATATATAATCTCTTTTGACCGTGTTCCATGAATCCACTTGTACATTATATTGTGCTAGTTGAAACAAAATTGTCCTTATTTCCACAATTCAGGAAAATGCATGTCAAGACCATAAAAAATGCATAGTCCTAAAAATTGAACTTGAAGTACTTGTAAGTCTCCCACACCTATGATTGGTTCCAAATTCATGCAAGATATCTTGCTTAGCCGTGTTTGCAATTAAGTGTGTGTGTTTATATCTGAGTTAAAGTACCTTATGAAAAAATGTATTCATGTTATAAAATTTATTATTCTTTATAAAAGTTTAAGTACTTCATAAATAAATCTCTACTTTATATGATATAGGGTATTGAGAATCACATTCACTTCATTAACCCATATACCTTAAATCCATTAAAGAAAACCCCATTTGAGCATGCATTTCTCAGCATGCATAATCAAAATCAATTCCTGGCTAATTGAGATGTACAAAATTGCAGTGAATAGGCTTGTTGTCTATAATTTTAGCTCCAAACCCAAACAACCATGGTTCCAGTTGAAATAGTGGCATCCTCTACCATGGAAATAGTTAAAATAGAGGCATCATTTACCATGGCAGTAGTTGAAATAGAGATAAAAACAATTGGCCAATAGGTATGCTAAATATGTCAAGAATAGCATAAGTCTATGAATTTGTTTTTGGACAATTCAATTTTCAAAATTAGGAGATAGATGATGCCATTGTTAATTATGATGTTGGGCCTTTGGAATTGATATTTTTGGGGAATATGGTTTATCTAGACACTGATTTGGTTGCTAGAGAAATAAAAATTCCACTTATAGAGGAAGCAATGTTTAACTCCAAGAAAACCCCCAAGGTAGAGAAGTTTGAGATGGCCAATAAATTTGTGGGGAAAAGATATATGTTCCCAGGAATGGTTTTAAAATACAAAATGTCCCCTTAGGACTATACAAAACCTTAATTCATATTGTCCTTTGGACCATTATGAATCATCACAAGATGGATATTTCATGTGACTGCATTAGTTTAATACAAGGCCATATATGTACCTCATATATTGGTGAAGAAATTGCATTTTTCCCTGCAAGAGAGTCAAATGAAGAGGGTTAATTTTAGTTTCCTAGGCACACTATAGAAAATTATTGATTTATATCAATTATACGTTGTTAAAATAAAGACTATTGAAACTTACATGCGGAGATTCAAAATGAAGAAAATGAATGAGGCAGTACATGAATAAAATTTGGAGAAAAATGTGGAAGGTGTGAAAATTTCCAATGATTTAGGCACCCTTGAAGGAGTTCCTACTTCCATGAATTTAAAATAAGTACATGATCTATCTTTGGAGAACATTATGGAAGTTGCGGGAGATTTCAATGATATAGTCATCCTTGAAGAAGTTGTTGTTACCATGACTTTAAAAGAACTACATGGATATGAAATTGAAGCTCGGGGGAAGGAATTTATGGAAAATTGTCTGGATCCAAGTAATGATGCTTTTTTCATTCCTCGAGAGACTCTATTTGATAGAATTCATCCTTGATAGTTGGCACTTGGGTACAATACCTTTGTTGCATTTGTTTGAATTTTCCCAAGATTACTTTTACATGATCAAACATATTTTTTTGATGATAGATTTGTGTTTTCACTCTTTTATAAAATAGTGCATCTCAAACAAATAGTTGCAATGGAGGAGGATTCCTCTATAGACCGCTTGAAGGAACTGTGCAAAGAAAATGATCACACTATTGTTGAATTCCTAAAGTGGATTGCAGGGTGGAAAAAAATGGTTGTGGATCATACAGAAAAAGCAAACAAAATCATAAAGGTAAGGAGAATATTATTGCAGATTTATCTAGTGAAGTAGTCATAATTCAAGAAGGAGATTGATACATTTTATGAAAGTTTTCAAGATGAAAAGAATAAAGCTAAATAAAATATTAACATACTTGAACAAGAGTTGGAAAGTAAACCAAAGGTTTTGAATATACCTCCATTAAACATTGTAGTTGGTCTTAAAGTTGTAAATATGAAGAATTCAAAGGAGAAAGAAAAATTAATTGAAAAGTTAAAGGTTGAGATTCTAAATAAATTGAAATAGGAGCAAGACAAACATGAAAAGAAGATTGCATAATTTAATACAAGAGAAAGAAAATTGAAGCAAACCATTGATAAGCAAGTTGAAATGTTAAGAAGTAACAAATTGGACAGGATCGCTAGAGCACTCAAGACTAAAGGAATTCAGGAAGAAGAAAAAGGTGGTAAGGGTAAATAAAATCAAGAAGAAGAAGAAGAAGAAGAAAGTGATAGTGAAGAAGGTGGTAAGGGTAAAGTTAAGGGTGATGGTAAAGTTAAGAGTAAGGGTAATTCTAAGGGAAATCATGCACACAAAATGTCCTTAATTTATTTGGAGAAGTCCTTACAATATCGAGAGAAGTGCTTGCATGAAAGCATTACACTAATGAATGTTAGAGGTGATATTTTTGCCTCATCACTAAGACTATAAGCATTGAAGGAGAAGGTAGTTGAGAAAGAAGAAAATATTACAAATATTAATTGAAACCTCTTTGAGGACAGAAACACATAGCATTTTGGATGTGAAGTGAATATACAAAACTTGAAATCCCAAATTGTCGATTTGTAGCAGAAATTATAGAGGTCTAGAGTTGAGATGGTAGCAATTTTTTGACCTTTTGATGAGAAAGAGTTGAGAGAACAACAACCAGAAATGGAAGTACAACAACTCATTGGTCAATTGGCTTAGTTTAATCTCAACATAATCCTATGAAGAAAGATATTGAAAACAAGGAAAAAGAACACTTGGTGAAGTATATGAAGAATGTGGAATTGTTGAAGAAGCTGACAAAAAAATAAAAATTGAATGCGAATTTGAAAAATTATGTAAAGAAAGTTAAAGAGATAGAACAAAAATTGCATAATGTGCATGTTGTAGCTTCTAAAGAATTAGAGGCTTCTAGAAAAGTCAAGAGAGATTGAACTCAATTTTCTTCTTCTCAAGAGGAGGACTTGCATAAACCTCCCAAGCAACCTAGAGTTGTAGAATAACATTGTTTATATACTGTATCTATATAAATACATTTAAAGGTTTAATATATATCATTATTTCTATAGTTAATCAAAAATGTATATTTTTTATGCAGTTAATGAATTTATAGTCATTTGTAAAGCTCATTTTATTTTCTCTTAATGTACATTTGTGATTGATAGAAAATTAATCTTATCCCATTAATAGTGTTCATGTATTTTCTCTTAATAGGCATGTGATTGATAATTTATTTTTTTGTTTCCTCTAAAACAACATCATAATTTTATTACTAAAAAAAATCACATTGTTAATATGCCTTTTATCATTCAATATATTTCCAAAATTATGAAAGTACTAAGTACCTCATCATTTCACAACTACACATTTCAAATAGACTCCCTATCTTAAAAATGAGTATCATATAGTCCTCCAAATAAGATATATGGAATAATGTTACTCATAAAACTAGCAGGAATACTATACAAGCCATAAAAAGACTTTAACAATCCTATATTTATTCACTGAAATTGATGATTGCTTACAAAGTACAAAGAGAACTTCAAAACCCCACTAAAATTAGATTACAAAATATGCACGTCTTAGAAAATGAATGCTCTTCTATTCATAATAAATCCACATGTAACATAAATGTTACCACAATAGAATAAATTTTCAATATGGAAAAATCTCATAAAATACTTAGTGCATCATAAGATTATTTCACCATTTTGCATACAATGTTGCTTTCTAATCATCTTGACTTTTTTTTTCACTTGTCTCTTAATTGTTATAACAACACCATTTTTTATATGATTCTCAACTTCCATCACTTGGATATCAACTTCTTCTCTTTGAATTTATTGTTTTTCACCACTGTTCCTTGCCCCATTTATTGAGAATGAAACTCATTTTACTGTGAATCATAGCTTCCATCATTGACATATCAACAATAACTACTTCATGCACTTATTTTGTTTCACTGATCTTCCCTACCTCATTTCCTCGAGGATGAAACATCAACTTTAATATGATTTTTGGTTTCCATCATAGGTATGTCAATAGCAATTTCCCCTTTTATTTCTTGTGTTTGACCAATCTGTGCTACCACTTTTCTTGAGGATGAAACACCTAGAGTTTTATTTTATTATCATAAAAAATCATTGAGGTATTAGTAACAACTGCCCCTTGCATTTGTTGTGTTTGACCACTCTAACCTAGCTCATTTTCTAAAATCAACAACATTGACAATATTAGAGTGCAAGCAAAATATGTATTTTGCACAACTCAACTAAATTGACAAAGTCATAATGATATGTAATAAATTTAATGAACATAACACTCACTAGTGGAGGGAAAGTCATGCTATTGCTTTCTTGTTTTAACATTATTTTGTTCCTTGTGCTTATCAAAATGATATGATTCAAGACAATCCTCTTCACCATATTTTCATATTCTCCTTGATCTTGGAAGATAATTACTAAACTATGAAGGCATATTAATAGTTAAACACACACATTATGAGTCCTCACAATTTAAAATGAAAATAGAATTAAATACCAATTAAAAGTAGAAATCACTTATGTTGGTGGTGTAACCCAATGATTTCGTAGAATTTTTTTACCCATGATTCAAAGAGTTGTTTCACTTGTTGAGAAACGACCTTAGGGAAATGGCTTGCCAAATATGTCATGGTTTCCTCATTCAGAGGACTTCTTGACTTATCATATTCAACGCAAAGTTAAATTCTAATATTTGAAGGAAGGAATAGTATTTGTCTAAACTTTTGGAAACTACTTTCTAACCTTCGATGAAACATGCCTTCATGTATTGGATATGGTCACATTTTCTATGCCGATACGTAAAGGGGGCAACCATTAACAATTGTTTGCTTGAGATTTCATGTGTCGACGTCATTTAACTAAAGTTCTTCGATACCTTCCACACCGGTACACGAAATCTTCCACCGGAAACAATTGTGCTTCGATGGGGTGTTACCGTATCGGCAATGATCTTCCCTTCAACATCGATACACAGTGATTTGGTCCCCCCTTCTTTGACACTTACCAAAAATTGTATAAGTTTTTTTCAATGTCGACAGGGTTTTCCTCTTTAGACGTCGATACACCCCTGAATGTTGGCATAGATGATCTTTCTAATGCCGATACAGGTACGTATCGGTGCCCAAATAATGAACCCTATGATTTTTCCAAGAAGGCCTAAAAATCACCCAAGTGCATAAATTAAGCCAGTCTTTCTCTTACTTCATTTCTTTGCCTAAGTGCATAAATTAAGTCAGTCTTTCTCTTACTTCATTTCTTTGCCTTGTTGAAACAATTAGGGTTTGATGTTTCTATTTGACAATTGGTATTTCTGGTTAACTAATGAGAAATATGTTTTGCAGATTCATATATGTCACCACGCAAGAGATCGCAGAGTGACAGCAAAGCCCCTATGAAAGCCTCTGCGAGTGGAAGCCACCGGGAGGAAGAAGTAGACCTCCAAGGACCCATTTATCATGACACTTAAGGGATCATCGATAAAGAAACCTCAATTAAATGGGGTGAGATCTACCAAATTCTCAATAATCAAAGCTTCCCCCAAGGGGCAGAAGACAGCTCTGACCTCAAAGTATTCAAGAACATCAGAAAATCAAAGTTGTATAAGGTGGTGGCCCATGTAGCAATCTTCCCATGCACAGAGGCCATCTCATGGATCATGAGGCATGTGAACTTGGAGACTAGGTACATTCTCAATGCCAAGGAGTTCCTAATAGTATCTTTCCAAGCATCAACTATAGCTTACTACTACCACCTGGACAAAGGGGAAATTTCGCTAAATTAAAAACTTATAAAGGAATTCCCACTTTAGTACAAGGATCTATTTAAGGTCTAGTGCAATCCCAACAAACCGTTCAAATCAATTCCCTTAGGTGAATACCCCACCAACTTGCTCAAAACGCCTTACCAAGATGTTGCGGCAATGTTGTGCAGATGGTATGGGGAACCTAACGCTTTGAAATTCCCGATGACTTGGGCACCTCTCATCATGGATGATTTTAGGGGCTAAATTTCGCTCATGGGCTAATTTTCCATGGTTTTTCCAAAAACAAGATTCGCTA
>ML777618.1:151245-167498 GCA_009831015.1 Picea engelmannii
TAGATTAATCTTTAAGATCTGCAATAGGGAGGTTGCTTTCCTGTGATTTAATTCAGAGCTTCAGTTCATTCAAAGCAAGTGTGATTAGTATAAGTTTCTTTACTACAACTCTAAGTTGCTTTTGGAATTGAGCATATATAGTGTGTGGTTATCTTTGAAATAAAAAGACTTCCCTGGGTTGACAATTTATGTATCACTAGATTGTTTGAATCAATTAAGCAATTATAGTGACCAACAGTGATCTTCATGAAGCCTTTTCCAAACTTTCACTTGAAATTTTTCTAACTTTCAACGCATTGATTATGGCTATGTCAGCAAGTTAATCTTTTCCTCGTCGATTGTTGGGGATTTTCATTCCATGCTTGTGTGCACCCATCCTTATTAACGCTGCGGATTTTTAGACCCAAGGTTCATCCAGAGTTATCCAACAAAAACCCCAAAACATCAGCATATCAATCCCCGGCCAAGGCCAAGGAAGGTCTCACCCAAGATATTGAGGGGATCAGAGATACCATAAGGTCTTGTGACAGGGATGAATGTTTAAACATATGAAACATCAAATGCAATTGGCATCCATATACTCAGGTCTGATAAACTATGAGGACTAAGAATTAAAACTATACACACACATGTTCAACTCACACAAGATAGACACATAGTGTATCAAAATCATTAAATATTTATTACTGGAAGCATTTCATCATGTCCAATATGTACATTATACAAGACGAACACATCTGACAGCCATAAAACTCCATATCTTTGTTATATAAGCTCTCATAATTACATGTTGCACAACGCACCTTTTCTCAACACTCAGACATAGAATAGACACAAAACTATATTTAAAGCATTACAAAAATAAAACTGACTAGCTAGCTAGCTTTATTTATGATGTTAGAGCTTCATTTTATAGTTTTCTCTATTAGGGATCGTTGTCTATTTATGTGTTGCTCCACTCGGTTGTCTGATACAAATGCCTTGCATTATTTTGATGTATGTTGGTGTTCCACCTAAACTTCCTGCATCAAGAACAATCTTAACTGCTTGGTTAGCTCATTTTTTGGCCTTCCCATGTCCTAGTATGTTGTTTGCAATAATCATTTGGCGATATTTCTTGATTATTCCTTTCTTGATTTTGATGGGCATCTTCTTGTTTTCTAGCGCACTTGACAAAATGCGGACTAGCGCACTTGGTATTCTTTAATCATGGTGCACGACTGGAAAAACTCAGTTCGGTGCCCATGTCATATTATTCCTTGTGCATTTCCTTAGGCATGTGCAAAACTATGGGAGTTGTGCGCGCGTGCAAAATTGAACCCAAAACTTTGGGTGCCAACAAGCCCCCACCACTATTATCTAGCTCGTCCTCGATTTAACTAGTTTATGAAATGATCTCGGTGTCGGATGACACCTTGTATTTGAGGTGTTGCACGAATTCCAAAAACTAATGCTCAGGATCAGAAAACTTCTCTTAAAGCCTCTATGTAAGTTGGATGGAAGCATTTGCGATGTCAAATGTAGTTGGATAAGTTGTGAGATTGGTGTTGTTGAGTTGTTCAATAAGGGGGTTGGTAGCGATGAGCACACCAGAGAGTTGGGTGAACAATGTCAAGGTCGTATCGGTTGCGATGGAAATCATATCAACTGTGTTTTGGTGCTCTGCTTGTTGCAGTAATTTCTTTCGTTCTTGCAGTGATTGCCTATATCGCAGTGAACCGTTCTCAAGAAGGTAGGGAGGTGACGTCCCACTTTTGTTGTGCGACTTCAATTTCAACTATGCTAATTTGATCTGCAATGGTAGATACTTTTGGCGGGGTTACGAGGTGAGTCCATAGGGTTGAGTCATAGTCAATAAATTTAGAGAAAGCTTCCACCCACAGCTAGCCAATGTGGATAGTTTCCTGAGCCGTCTGAGTCAGGGTGTGGCGAGTTTGGGTGGGTGAGTGAATGCGAGGCACTAGTTGACCAACTTCAGCGAGATGTGATTTGATTTGTTGTAGGCAGACCTTTACTGCAATGAGCTTTAGGCCCATAGGAGTGTCGCATCCTAGAGCAGAAGTTGTAGGAACCATGGCGTATAAGCTATCGAACTCCCCCACCGGGTTGGTTAAATTTGAATGGAACTCAGTGTGTTGGGTCTGAGTGGTTGTGTGTATTGCCCTGTCGACATCATATTGCCTTTGTAAATATTGATGCTCTTGGACTTCTTTGTGATACTGCTCATGCATTTGATTATGTGCGGCGAAGTCGACTTGGTGTTAGAGTTGGAGTTGGGCATGGGCTTTCCCAAGTCGATCATTACACTTGCATAATTCAGAGAGTAAGGTGGCGGAACAATCTTGTACAATAGGAGTATGGATGGGACCCAAATAAATACCACCATGGTGGCAATCAATAGTAATTAATGAGGGGGGGTCCACCCAAAGGATTCGAGCGAAAGAACTGGAATTTGTGCCATAAACCAATGGACACGGAGTATGGACTAGTACTAGCTCTACACCCCCTAACTGTCAATAAAGATAGTCAACGTTGCATAGAGCCTCGGAGTGCAGTTATTGTTGCAGCAATAATTGGCATCGTAATGCATCTATTAGTGTTGTTATTTCTGATGTCATCTGGGTAGATCATGGCTGAGTGGATGGGGTAGAAGTGAGAATGGAGGAGTTGATTCGCGATCGCTTGGCCCCTGCTGGGGATGGATGAACCGGATGTTGTGCAGGCAAGGTATCCCAGGGGAATGTTCCTGGTGCCTCAAAATGGGTACTCCAACCTTGGGAGGTCACACGTTGAGTCTATTATCACCCTGCTTCGGCCTTTTTTCAATCTTGGTTGTGCTTAGTACGCATCTCTAGACTTGAATTGTCTTCATCGGGAAGTGGTTGAAGATGTGTGGACCATTCAACCACGCCTTGATGGATGTCATCCTCATAAATATAGAAAGAAAGGATTTCCATTGCAGCGCCCTGTTCATCACTGGGATAAATTCATATGTTATGTAAAGTACATTCAAGGATAAGGTAACCAACATACCTGTTGATAATGGTGCATGAAATGCGTTCTTGCAACGTGGTGGCCTAGATAAGATGATTGTACCAATCCTGGAATAGGTCATTTTGCAAATTTTGGATGCGACTATCCTTGTTCTCCTACAATCGCAGGAAACGGGAGGCTTCAAAGACATGTTGGATTCTAGTATGTCGCTCAAATTCTCTAGGGGGATACTAGAGTATCATAGTGAGTAGAAATAAAATCCAATTGTAATGGAACTCCTTGCCTGAATTCTGGGCATCCAAGCAATCATCTATAAAAAAATTCATCACATATTGGACCCATGCCATTTGAATTCTGGTGACACACCGCTCAGCTTCTATGACAACTTTGTATGGGAATTATTCCTTTATACAGTTACGCAATATTTTACAATGATGATTTATGTAGCAAAGCGAACTGGTTGGGAGTTGATTTCTGAAATAAGGATTCCCCGACAATGGAAATATGTGTTGTTTTTGGTTTTGTGGCATCCTTAACAGTAAGCAATTTCTTTGGTTCTACATCTTGTACAGGTCAGACTATCACATGATGGATTGCAACTTAATCGGTGGGGTACTTCTATCCCATCCAGAGATAATATCCATGCATTCGGGTCAGTAATAGGTGAGCACACAAGGTGACGATTCCGTTGTGCACAAAATGAGGATAGTCCAATAGGGAGGGAATTCTTTCATGGTAGAGAGGTTTGACCCACTCTTGGGTGAGTCTTAGTGTCATGTTGTCTTCGTTTTGAATGTTACGAGCATAGTGGTGGAAGGTCAAGGAGGGGAACTGCTCGAAATTGCGGACATCATAATCGATGAATTGGACATCATGTACATGCCTTGGTTGGGAACACGTGAATGTTACGTGTTGAGGTTATGTCGGTTCTTCCATTTGGTGATCGAAATCCATCCGGGATCTGTGTCGACCATGGGGTTTTCTCGAGGAGGCCATGGAAATATTATGTTGGGCACTGAAAAAACATTTGGAAGAGGACATGGTGGATGGCCCTTGGGTGATGTTCGGCTATTGTGTGGGTGGAACTTAGGTTAGGGGATTTCTTATGAAGGAAGGAAGGTGCATACAGATCGAGGAAGTAGTACCAAGAAAGGAAGAATGTTCCCAAATGAGTAGTGTGGGATATCTGGGCATGGGCCTGAAGTAGCCATAACCTATTTTTTGGCATGGCAATTTGTACCGTATTCTGGCATTGTTGGCTTTGGTTTACCTAATTGGAAGTTGTGTGAGTTGTTACTATCGTCGGTTATGAGCTCGTATGTCAAAGAATATTTTAGGGAGTAAGTGTTATTTAATGACTAAGAAACCTTCCATCCTTCCTCGTGTGTTGGGAAGGCCACTGCATTTATTGTTGGTGTATTTTGCAACAGAATCATCACCATCTTGATATGTGAGAGGGCCAAGACCATGGGTCCCAAAGCGTGATTGGTGCATTTATGTACATGCGCACTTTTGATTCATTGGGAGGCATCACGCATGTCTCCTGCACCTCTCCACATAGGTGTTGAGCAATCACAAAAGTGTGGTGGCCCCAACTAGGTCGTCGTGTCGCTTTATGCATATCCATCATGTCTGTTATGTCCATCGAGAATCATGAATTAGGTACTCCCTGTAGATTTTTTGTGTGTGCTCAATGGGGTTAGTGGTGCTAGGATAAGTCGAAGCCTTGTTATTTCGTAGGGAGATAGTAGAAAAAACTCTCCCGGGGAGATTCACTTCCTTTCGTGTTATGATGGGGCTTCGTGGTGTTGGGAAGGCAGCCTTCTTTTGAATCCTTTTGTGTGACCTCGGTACATATCTAGGGAATATCTGATGCAGAGACTCGGATACCCACTGTCTTTTGCAAGCACACGGATACAGTCATATGTCCATGTCTGGTTTGAGTCTCTATCTCATGGATGCCTCGATGGTTGTCCATTCATGATCTGATTCTCCATATGCAACCCGCCACCACACTTGGATCCCTATTAGTATTGAGTCAAGTGCATGAGGTCGTAGGTACTCCAGAATGCATTGTATCCATGCAAGTAATGTGTCTACCGGCTCCGACCCATCATATCGATAGGATCCAAAGTCTTCCAAGCGCTCTTCCGTAGAGATATGCACACACCTTTTTGTTGATACTTCATATAGCTTATTCTATAACCTTTACACTGTGTCCTCGGAATATGTGTCATAAGATTTGACACTCCTTCAGCTTAGCTCTCCGTCTGCGGTGGGGTTGATGTAGTCCTCCCTATGCCCCATGACTTTGTAAATATTCTCAATGATCAAGTTGTGCACGTCCTCATCCATGGGCTCATTGTATCGGTTGCCCTCATATGGGTCTAGTGAGGCGACCACGTACAGGGTGTCAATTTCAAAGGACATCTACCTCTTTTTCAAATTTAACAATGCATTATTGTCAAAGGCCTAGTCAATCACCGGTAGTGCAGGGTATGTATCATACTCATCCATCATCTTAATGAATTTGAAGTCGGCCTTTGTTTTCACTTCTTCAATGTTCACTTAGACTTTCTCCAGTTGTCTGATGGGGTAGATCTTGTATCGATTAGCCAATCAGAGCCAAATGGGAAACCAAACCAACTTAGGATTTGTCATCACTTCCCAAGATTTCTTGGGAAAAATGTTCAATTCAGATCTCAGATCCAACATGACTCCATCCATATCATACCCACTAAGCTCTATTTTCATCTTAAATTCTCGACTAGTGAGCTTTTTCTTGCTGACCTCACAAACATCTCTTTCTGGTAGAGAAGCAGATATGGTGGTCTCCTTTCCTTGTTATTTCATGGAAGTAGCTAACATATGGGTAAGATTTCTTTCCTCTTTTGGATCTTTAAACAACTGCAAACAGCAGTGCAAGAAGGTATTGACTTGATCTTCTGCTTTTCCCATGCTACCTAAGTCGCATAAGGCTTTCGTGCGCATTGTGCATTGCAACCACTCTTGGTGTTGTTCTTCGTAGGATTTTTTCTCAATGTGTCGCAGTGTAGTCTGTCTATGTGCTTCCTCTATTGATCTTTGGGTGGTGTGTTGTATTTCATCTCGCACGTGATATTCCTCCAAATATCTTTGTGCCATGCACTTCAATTCCTCGCGCACACAAGCTTCCTCCAACAACCTTTGTGTCTCTTGTTGAACCTAGTCTTGGATCCTCGCTTCTTCAAGCGACCTTTGTGTCACCCTCTGTACTTCTTCCTAGATATGCACCTCTTCCAAAGACCTTTGAGTCACGCATTGCAGCTCCTCGTGCGCTCTTTCTTCCTCAAGTGATTTTTGTGTGTCCCACAAAAACTACTACTTAGCAACATCAAAATTCGGGGGGGCATGGGTGCCTTCCTGATCTTTCCATCCATATTTTGACCTGAGCCTTCACCATGCTTGAAATCTACCCTATATTCGCCCCTCCACGGGTTACTACTCAGACATCTGCCTCCTTGTTCTTCTTATTATTTTTGTGCGGCACAGCATGCACCATGTTACAATTGGTCTTCTTTTCCTCCCACTTCTTGAGTAAGGCAGGAAAATCCTTGGTTACATTTTCAAGACTATAACAATATGCGTAGATCATGCACGGTTCAGTGAAAAATCGTTAGACATGATCGATCTCACCGCAATTAAAACATGTAGGGGGTCTACCCCCTCTTCCTCCATATCCACGACCGCAACCTCACTCATATTCACCCCGGGGTCCTCCTTGATATTCTCCTCTATCTACGCCACCATGCTTACCACCCTTTTGTTCCTCTTGCACCCGGAATGCATCGTGGGTGTTATCTTGCATTAACTAGAGGGATCAAAGTATATTGACATCATGGCCAACATATTTGCAGAGCTCATAGAATGGAGTGTGAAGTCTCATCTGGTATTATTGCAATGTAGGACAGCAGGGTGGAACATGGCCCCGCGACCATCATACCTCACACCATTTAGACTATCCATATGGAAATCGACTTCGTGCTCCTGTCGCCACATAGTTTGGATGGATAGGGCACTTCTCTCAGTGATGCCCTTTGAAACAACATGTAGTACACCATACGTGTGCATGCATGAATTTAATATTGGCCATGTATTGCAGCTATATCGTTAGGTTGGCCAATTGCGCTTGAACTTGCGCCAACCAGATCGATGTTCCTGCACCCCCAGGTTTAGCTTCCAAGTGCATCGCGATATCGATTGCCTCTACTTAAGTCGACACCTTTTGTTGGGTGAGCAGGACTCGGATATGGGGGACTAACCCTGAAATGAACCATTCTCTATGTTGCATGTCCTGGATTTGGAACATCGGCCTATCCAACAAGATATTAAACCACTAGTCATAGTCTCAGACGGTTTCTCCTTTTTTTCATTTGATCTCCTTGATTTCGGTAATGCACTAGGATTTTGACTTATGATTCTGAAACTCCCTAACAAGATCCTACTTGATCTCAGCCAGGGACCTTGCATGTCCCACTATCGTAGTAGCCTTGTATTTCATGTACCATGTCAGGGCTTTGTCCCCGAACGTAGTTTCTAGTTGACAGATCTTGGTCAAGTCATCTGTAACTCTCTTTATAGACTAGATTGCTTCACGGGTGACCCACTATTGCTCTGCATTTTCCTTACCCATTCCATGGAGCACGAGTAACCTTAGTGTATTGTCTTGATTTTCCATCTTCAAAGTGGGGCTAGCTCCTCTACTCTGACTTCTATTGGCTGGATCTTTCCACACCACTATCACTTAGGGTAAGGTGTTGTTGAACTTACCTTCTTCTTCACTTGTCTCGACACTTTTTTCTTCTTCGTCTCCAATCTCTTCATTGTTTGTTGTGTTTTCTTCTTGATAAAAAATGCATAAAGGGGATGGTACAAACGGGGAGTAAGTCCATCTTATTTTGAAACTTCATGTGAGGTGACCAGAGATCTATCTACCTGTAGTCGCGCAAGGCCATCTACTACTACCAACTCATCTCCTCCACCACTAGGGGAGCCTCCATCTTCCTTCTCTTCATGTTCTTACCACGCACCATAATTGTGCACTTCTTCTCCCGGGTTGATCTGCATGATACCACCTTGCACATAATTTCTCTCTCTAATTAGCACACTATTACTCTGCACACCATCCTCTCTCCTTATCAGTGCACCACTGCTTTGTGCTTCCTCTTCTTCTAAGGTTGTGGCACTTTGCAACAGCCAAAGGGGGCGGACTTCATCACCTAGTTCTGAACTAATATCACAACCGGTATTCCTTTCACACACCATCTCCTCTACGACATGCCTCTTCGCGGGCCTTTCCTCGCATGTGCTCCACTTTGGCACAACATCCACTCCCACACTGCCACTTGGTGTGGTTTATTTTCTCTTCATTTTGGACCCAACCCCTCATTGCATGCCCCTAGAAAAATATTTTCCACCCTTCTCTTCTACTCTTCTTTTAATCTCAACTCTTCTTGCATACCTCTCAGATATTTTTCTCTTCTACTCCGCTTGTTCCATTCCAAACCTCACCTCATCTGAACAATTTATTGGATCCTCCTCAATGGATCAATTTTTTTGCTCATTTTCCATCGCCTTTTCCAAATCCCCCCCCGAGTGCTACGGGGTTTATTCGACCATTCTATCGAGATCCATGTGCATCATTCTTCTCTCCACGAACAAAATTTTGATCCAAAGTGGAATTTCTTCTAGCATCCACTTCCTTGGACCTTCTTCAAATGTTCTTTCAGCCACGCTAAAAGAATCACTATATTCGATGGAAAACTCAATAATGTAGCCTTCCTTCACTTGAGAGAACCAAAAATCAATATCCCAAATCCACTTGTTATCTAGCATCTTCAAGCTAGAAAGTGTGTCTTGATCCCAAACTATTGGTTGCACTCGCAATGCAACCAAATTGATAGCAACTTACGTTTTCAACCATTCATGCAACAAACAAGGAAATTCCATGAAGAAGAGCTCATGCATGTCTTATTAAAGATATATGCCTTTTCATTCTTTTGCATTCACCCTTCAATCCTTGTGTCTCCCGCAAGGAAAACTCATTTTCTTTCACCTCTATCCAGTCTTGAATCTCCTCCTTAGAAGGATGTCAACTCATTTTTATTTTCCTCCATTGATCTCAACAAGACTTCAGGTTTAGGAAACAAAACCATTTGTTAGGCGTTTTCATTCCGTGCTTGTGTGCATCCTATCCTTATTAACATTGGGGAGTTTTAGACCCAGTGTTCGTCCAGATTTGTCCAACAAAAACCCCAAAACACTGGAATATCAATCCTTGGCCAAGGTCGAGCAAGGTCTCACTCGAGATGCAGAGGGGATCACAGAGACCATAAGGTCTTGTCATAGGGATGAAAGTTTAAACATACGAAATATCAAATGCAATTAGCATCCATATACTTAGGTATGATAAATTAGGAATAAGAATTAAAAATATACACACACATGTTAAACTCGCACAAGATAGACACAGAATGTATCAAACCCGTTATATATTTATTACTGAAGCATTTCATCATGTCCAATATATACATTGCACGGGACACACACATATGACAGCCATAAAACTCCATATCTTTGTTATATAAGCTCCCAAATTACAACATGTTGCACAACATGCCTTTGCTCAACATTGAGACATAGAATAGACACAAAACAATATTCAAAGCATTACAAAAATACAATCGACTAACCAGCTAGCTCTATTTCTGATGTTAAAGCTTCCTTTTATAATTTTCTTTGTTGTGGAGCGTTATCTCTTTATGTTCTACTCCATTCAGTTGTCTGATACAACTGCCTCGCATGCTTCTAATGTCTGTCAACACTCCACCTAAACTATATGCATCAAGGGAAATCTTAACTTCCTAGCCACCTCATTTTCTATCCTTCCCACGTCCTAGTATTTTGTTGGCAGTAATCATTTGGGGAGATTTCTTGATGATTCCTTTCTTGATTCCAGTGGGCATCTTCTTGTTTTTCGTTGCACTTGAAAAAAATTGAACTGGCGCGCACTTGGTAGTCTTTAATCATGGCTCACGACTGACAAAACTTGGTCCACTACGCATGTTGTATCATTCCTTATGCATTTCCTTAGGTGCATGCAAAACTATGGAATGACTACGCACAACTCTATTTGTGCGCGCGCACAAAACTGAACCCAAAAATTTGGGTGCCAACACCGATATAGCCAGTATCGGTGAGTTATTATTTTCCTCGTTGATACCAAAAATCTCCCAACACTTAGCAAAATTTTGATTCAAACCTTTGTGTATCGATGCCCGTGAAGTTATTTTCACCAACACACCGGTGTTAATCTCTCCTCTACCTCTAATACAAGTAGTTTTGATGGACTTTTCTTGATGTATTGGAGTCAATGAGAGTATCCTTGTCGACATGTCAGCCTTCATCTGCTCATCACCACCAATATGCTTGAAGAGAAACCCTTAGAAGCTTTCGAGGAAACGTTCATTAATGTATCAACCATGATATATTTTTCTACACCGATATGTAAAGGGGCCAACCATTAACAATTGTTCACTTGAGATTTCATATGTCAGCATCATTTACCTAAAGTTTGTTTATACATCGATGGTCACCAATCCTTCCATGTCAGTACATGAAATATTCCACCAGCAACGCCATGCTTCCATCACGGCTACACTAGGATTCTCGTGCTCATTCTCGCATTGAGCCTAGCACCATATCCACCAAAGTTATAAAATACCATCGGGGATTTACACTTCACCATCATCACAAAGGCACATTCGGAAAGCCATTGGAAGAAATCCCCCGAAATAATGTATTCAACAATCCCACCTCATTGCACCCACGTGGCAACACACGTCTACAAGTAGGCCACCCATACTCATCCACATGTACTTTCATTTTCTTGCAGTATCATTTTCTCTGTATATAGAGGGTTCTTGGTGAGGGCAAGTCGGCCCTAAATTACCTTTCCTTGACTACCAACCTATTGACTTGTGCATAGGCCTCCATAATCTATTTCACCGAGCCCTCGGCAGCCCATTTCTCCACCTTCCAGCTATGCCCTAGATTTTCCTCGACCAATTGGGGTTTTCCTCTCTAAGTCCCTCTGCCCTAACCAACTCCAACCATCTACCTACCCTAATTAATTTGTGCCTCTTCCTTTGTCATGCTTCGTCCGAAGCATTCCACGCTAGTTATTCCATGCCTATAAGCTGAGCATACAAAGAGAAGAACTTTTATCTAGACTTGGACAAAAAAAAATCAACTTCAAAATTGCGTCGGCATGGATGAAGTTTCTTCCACCGATACAAGTCTTTCCACACCGACGATGTTTAATTATTGAACATCAACATATGTTTATCTTTGTCGGCAAAGATTGTTTGACAAATATAGATACATGATTAACTATATCGACAAAGATCTTGTGAACTACGTTGATACATGTTGCCCTTGTTGGAAAAATTTGTGTGATTGATGTCGGTGGAGTCTTTATTGTATCAGTGTTGATCTTCCCTTCAAGGAAAATACAGAGTTATTTGGTCCCCCCCCCCCCTTGAACTTACCAAAAATCAATTAAGCATTTTGCAATGTTGACATTGTTTTCCTCTTCAGACGTCGACACACCCCCCAATGCTAGCATAGATGATTTTTATGACACCGATACAGGTACGTATCGATGCCCAAATCACAAACCCTCTGATTTTTCCAAGAAGGCCTAAAAATCACTCAAGTGCAAAAATTAATCCAAACTTTCTCTTCCTTCATTTATTTTCCTTGATGAAATAGTTAGGATTTGATGTTTCCATCAAAAAATTGGAATTTTTGGTGAACTAATGAGAAATATGATTTACAGATTAAGATATGTCACCATGCAAGCAATCGTAGAGTGCCAACAAGGCTCGTATAGAAGAATCCTCTACAAGTGGAAGCCACCAGGACGAAGAAGTAGACCTCCCAGGAACCATTTATGATGACACTAAAGCGATCATCAATAAAGAAACATCAATTAAATGGGGCAAGGTCTATTAGATGTTCAATAATCAAAGCTTCCCCTAAGGGGCGAAAGATGGATCTGACCTCAAAGTATTCAAGAACATCAGAAAATCAAAGTTGTATGCATTGGCGACCCACGCGACATTCTTCCCCTACACAAAGGTCGTCTCATGGATCGTGAGGCATGTGAACTTGGAGACCATGTACATTCTCAATACCAAGGGGCACTTGATAACATCTTTCCAAGCATCAACTATAGCTTCCTACTACCAAATGGACAAAGGGGAAATATCGCTATATGAAAAAATTATAAAGGAATTCCCACTTAAGTCAAAGGATCTATTTAAGGTTTGGTACAATCCCAACAAACTATTCAAATGAACACCCTCAGGAGTGTATCCCACCAATGTGTTGAGAACGACTTACCAATATGTTGTGGCAATGTTGTGCAGATTGTATGGTGAACCCGATGCTTCAAAATTCTCGACGACTTGGGAACCTCTCATTTACTACATCGCTAATTTCGAGTCAACTTTCAACTGGGCTAACATTCTATTAACATCCCTAGAAGAAGCAATCAAAGTAGTTAACGAAACTGTCCCCAGGCAATTTCCTATTTTTCATATGTTCTCTTATCTTTTGGACATGGTATGTATTTGCCACAAATATACAAATATGGGCTAGGCCTGGTAGCCAACCGACCCTCCAATCCACATTTACTACAAGGTGCTTTGGGAGCACAAGTATAGAACATAACATCACAAGATCTGTGATCACTTCCTAGTGTCGCTATTTCAACTTAACTTTGATGGACCTTCACCTTGTATGATAGAAAAATCACATGCAATAGTCTAAAGGATATGAGACTGGTATCTTTAGGAATACGATACATATTTGAGAATATATGGAGCTACCAAACCTCTACAATTGCTTCCAAGGTTCATCCCAGACAAGTTGTTCTTACAAGAAATTGCTTGTCAAATTTTGATTCACGAAGTTGGTGCAGTTCTTTACACGAACAAGAAGGACATCTAGAATCCTTTACCACTATGGGTCAGGTCGTCTTCCTTCAAAGATGTTAAGCAGGCTCAAACTAAAGTGGACATATCGATGTCTTTCCACTGCGGGGAAGAGAGATTCTAGAGGCATAATCCTATGAATGTGGTAAAGAAACACTACCTCAGCCACAAGCACAGATGGGACTACACGATAGACAATAGCAAAGAAGAGGAGATTCATTGTTGTGCCAAAACTTACCATTAGGTCATATTCAGGTGAAATGGAAACCTACTAGGAAAAATATCAGATGAATAAAGATCATGAGAGTCCGAGAAGAAAGATGAAGAAGAAGAAGAAGAAGAAGCCACAACCACATCCACTGCATCTGAATCTGAGGCAGCAATAGAAACATAAGAAGAAATAAAATAAAATAAGCTATTGAAGCTGCCAAGGCAAAAGACAATAAGAGGAGAAAAGAATCTAAAGAGGAAGAGCAAAGAAAACAAAAGGAAGTCAAGGAAGCAGCAATGGTCAATTGAAAAAGAGAAAATGAAAAGGTGAAAAAGAAGAAATAGGAAGTGGCAGAATAGAAACGAAAAGAAGAGGAAGTTGCAGCTAAGGCAACAGCCAACAACAATGGAGGTCGAAGCAACAACAACAATGGTAGCAGTAGAGAAAAGGGTAGTTGACGAAGAAACACCAAAAGCAGCAGAGGAGGAGCAAAGGAAACAAGATGAGGAAGCATTGAACAATTATGTTTCTCCCATAGATACAACTATCCCGAGGTCATCAAAGGAAGCCTCTTTCACCGATGGGAACTTCCCACTCGGTGAACTTGGATTGGGACCATTCACACCCTCCAAGGATCGCAAGGTGGCCAATCTAAAGACATTCTGGTTTGACAAGGCCTCCAGCAAAATTGTACAACAACAGACAAAGAAGCTCCCAGTCATTGTGAAAGCTCCCTTCCCAATGATCATAGAAACCACAGTGACCTAATCTGTATTGCATCAACTAACATTTCCTTTATGATGGCATCAAAACAAAATCTCAAAGACCTGGTCCATGAAATACAAGAAAAGGATGGAATCAGAGAGTTGGAAGAAGAAATCAGACGTGGGAAAGGAGATAAGGGCAGCCTTAAGGAATTCAAGATATTCACAAAAAGAGTCAGAACAAAAATTCTAGATGATGTAACTGACATGTATGCAAACCTCCAAGTCTTCCAACATTTGGTCGTGCAAATCATGGCCAAACATAGTATAGTACAAACCAAGAATGTGGAATTCACCACCACTAGAGAAGGTTTGAATGAGATGCATCGATGGATTGATGAGAATCTAGATTCCCCAACAAGCTACCCTATATATTAGAATGGGAAAGAAAATTTGATTACTTTTCCCTTGAGAATTTCCAACAAGTCGAGGAGAAGGCTAAGAAAGATATAAAGAAGTCACTAGCAATTTGTTCGCAGTCGCACAAAGCCACACATAAAAGACATTTACCTTTGATCGAAGCACTCAGAAAAATGAAATCTGATGAGTAGTGTTTTGAAGAAGTCGAGTCAAACAGGAGGAAAATACAAATTGATGCCCAAGATGCAACTAGGGTAACAATAGATCTGATGGAATAACATCTCGTCAAGCCAACCAAAACGCAGAACATGGTCCAAGATTTTATGGTTAACTTGACGAAAGATATGAAAACCCTCTCAGACAACTCACCCTATCATGAAGTCGACCTGGACGCACTCCTATATCACAAAATCATCACCATCGTAGGACAACATGAAGTGTGGGAAGCATACTTGATAGTTTACAAAGACAAGTAAAGAAAGACAAAACAACAAACCCAAATTTGTCCACAACTATCTCCTATTTTATCTTTTAGTCAACTATAATTAGTTTCATCTTATTGTAACACATGTCAACATCATTTGAGAGCGGAAGTTGAAGAGTCTCATAATTGCTTCTTGCATAATCCAACAATATCCCATAGGCAGTTACTAAAATTACTGTAAATATTTGAAGAGTCCCATTTTGAAGGGGCTCTTCAAGCATTGTACATTTGGGAATTATTTTTTGAACTAACATTGAGAAGCCCTCGAGGTTGATTTTGTTAGAAAGAACTACTCTTGTTGATAGTTAGTTTGTTGTGAACTATTTCCATCAAGTTGTTATGTTGTTTACATGTGTTGTAAGAATGTTGTTTTGTTTATAGACTTTTCTTGTGCAAAAAGAAATTTTTCTTGCAGTTTGGTTTCTTCTCTCTTGTTATTTATCCTGAGATGATGAGTAGTTTATGCATGTAATTTTGCTTGGACTAATCTTGTTATGTCTTTGTATTCATGTGTTATCTAACTCTGTGGTTTCTTAACAACTATTTGGAAGAATCCTCCATGGGGATTAGTGGCATTTTTGGTTGTTCATTAGTTACTATAGTCTCTCCTAGATAGGATAGGATGGATTAGATTTTATTTTTGCAAGTAATTTGTTGGCATTTGCATCCTTCATTTCATTCATAACCATTCAATCAACCCCCCCAACCCAGTATTGACAGTCGGTCCATAATCTAGATGGGTCTCTGTTGAGCCCTCAACAACTCCCCTTAATTTTAAAATAAAATAAAAATAAAGGGCCCCTATTAAATTCAAAATTGATGTTTTTTTCTTCTCACTGGATCCTACTTTTCTTAATTTGAAGGGTGGTTCTATAGTGAGACTACTTATTTAGTCTTTTCATTTTCTTTGGTTTGGATGATTTTAATGATTGGTTTTTTTGAGTTATGATTGAGAAAAGATTTTTAGTGTCGTATGTTATTGGTTGGTTTTCTTAGTAAGGGTATCTAGGTACTTCTTCATTTTCATGCATGTTGCATTGTGTTAATTTTCTCACTATGCTTGCTTTAATGTGATATAAGGACATAGTTAGCTTATGCTCTCTAGATAGAATGGTCTATGGCAATGAAGGATCTTATTATGCCAGATTTAGAAATCAAACAAGGATTCAGTGAATCAGGCTCAATTGTTTTGTCAAACTTCTCTTAAAATTTAAATGAATATTTAACGTCCAACACGATGATTTCATTGGTTTACTTATATTTTCAAATTGAAAATGATATGTTAACATGAAATTTCTATGAAAATGTCTAGGCATATATTGAGCATCAAAGGTAGCATATATATCCTCTCAAAGTTTGGTTTAATGGTATTTCAAGATCTATATATATATATATATATATAT
>ML777618.1:169021-196827 GCA_009831015.1 Picea engelmannii
CTGCTAAGATATGGAAAGCCAAGAGAAGTGGAAAATATGAGAGAATGAATAAAATTACTCATGTTTGTGGACAAATAAAATAAGGGACATGTTCAACATTTTGGATCGAGCACAACAGAAATCCTTTAATAGAAATTGAAAAGAATTGCAACAATATTAGGATCAAGAAGATAATTAGAGGATTTTTCTATATAATTGTTTTTCTAAATAAGTGGGACTTTTGTAACAGTGTGGAGAAGTTTGAACAAATAAGGATAGCAATAGTTTATTCTAAAAGGATACTTTTTCTATGTATATAGGAGAGGGGGGCAGGGGTTGCACATGATAGAGGATTTCAGAGGCAGAAAGGCAGATTTCTCTTGCCAAGAACTCATAGATTTTTCTTAAACAAAGGAATCGGTGCATGGATTATGTTTTGGTATTTTTATCATATGGTATTCATTCACTTATTTGGGTTTGAGATGATATTTAACTCGTTATTTTTATCAATTCAAATAAAATTTCAAGAGCCCAGTCTTCTTGGCAATTTCCCTTGAGTCAAGCAAAGTTTTGTGAACATTGCATTTCTGTTAATTTTCACAAACTCCTATGGTCTTGAGTCATGTGAATTACTTCCATAACTCATTTTTGCTAACTGGTTATATATCATATGAATAAATGCATCATTTATTATGATTATTTCTATGATTAATCCTTGGTGTATTTGGACTTACAGTGTATCTAGCTTCATGAATTCTTTCTAATAAACTTGATCACTTGTTATTCTCATTTTTTGCCTGATATTTATTGTTCAAATCCTAAGATCTTAGTCAACAAAAAAGACATTTCTATATGTCAATATCATACTATGGAACTAACCTATGAGACTGTTGTTTCTCATCTCTTTGTTTTCCATATATTAAAACTTTTCTTTGACTAAAAGTGTGGTGTAGATATAGTTGTCGTGATCTATTCTTAGTAACAACAATTACTATGCTTTATAATTCTTGGGATCATGAATCTCTTATTCTCTCAAGAATTAATCATACTTATCTACATCTTGTAGTTATTAAAAGTACGCTCTCAACTAAGATAGGATAGATAGATTAGTTTTCATTTTTGTAAGTTAGGTTAAGACACTTTAGATTTCATATCCAAGACTATCAAGTCTCTTATCTAAGGAGCGACTTTCTTTTTAGTGGCAATCGGTCCCACATGCCATAGGACATCACTATACCAAACAAATATATGCCTAATTGGGGCCTTTCTTAGGTGATGATCCCCTGTTGTAGGAAGGAATTTTTCCACCCGTCAACAGTCTCCTAAACCAAACAATGCATAGTCTAATTGGGACCTTGTACTAGGGAGTACCCATGTCTATTGAAAGGCATTTTGTTTGCATCAACATCTCATAACAAGCTTGAAAAGGTGTGCTTTGATCTCATTTAAGAGACACATTATGTTATTTTCAAATGTGTTTCTATACTTCTCATCAACTCCTCTTCCTCCTCCTTGGTCGTTATTCAAAATTTTCATTTCCCTATGATCATGCTCCATTACTTCATTCCTTAACTATTCCAAAATATAAGGATGGATAAACCTAGTCATATTAATAGCATGGGCCCCTTGGACATGCATATAATGAACCATATCATCTCCTAAGTAATAAGAACACAACCCAAGCCACTCATTGAAAAGGATGTCAATCTTGTAATGATAGTGGCTAAAAATGTTTATCATAAATGAACTGATACCACCATTTTGAAATACATAATACTATGAACTTGATATAAAATGATGTACCTTTCCTCGTATGCATATTTATCGTCCCCTTTACACCCTCATAGTTTCAACATGTAGAATTCTTCATAACACTTCCACATCCTCGCCAACTTTTTATACTTTTCTTCATTTGGTAAGCCTTCAATAACCTATAAACATGACACTTCAATGCATATGATTAGGTACTAATATTTTTGTTCAAATTGCATATAACTGAGAGCCAACTTCACTCATATGTTATCATAAAATCATCATTTATTTATTAGTCAAGACTCACATAAAAAATATTGGATATGCTAAAATAGTTATCAAACCTTTAAAATTCCCTTATGTCGAATGAGGATATTGTATAATGTTGATCCAGTTGATTTCCTATATTTAAGATCATTGTGTTCTTGGATTTTATGATGGTATGGTTCTCCATGCTTACATTCAACACCCATACTTTCTCCATCTCCTCCCAAATTTGAAAAAAAAATTGTTTTCTCAATGCCTCTGGTTGGATGAACCTTGTCATAATCTTGTGCAATTCCTTGAATTTCATGAAACATCTTCAATACAGTTCTAATTCCAACATGGTGAGTGTAATATTCAAGCTTGGACATTGAGTCAAGAGTCACTTGTAATTGGAAGCACATGTTTCACTAGGCATGAGTTAGTTAAATACTAAGAATATTCATTTATAATTAAGAATTAATTATGAAAGTGTGTAGATTTTCAACATTTGTTTTATTCATGGGATAGTTCTTTGTAACATTCAATTGTCTACTAAATAAAATTTATTGAATTTTTATAATACGCTCATCCAACTTTTCTTCCCATCCTTTGCTAGGTTCCAAAGCAAGATTTAACTCCTAATGTTTTAAAACAAAGTAAGATTAAGAAAGTAGTGGCAAGATATGAACATAAATGCAAACTTCTAATAAATATGTATAGCTTAGTAGGAGCAAGTTTTGTGACATTGCATACAACTTAGAAACACTACGAATAGTATCCCCTTCTCGAGTTTTGATTTCATTTGTAACAATGTGTATAGATTTTTTATGGTATGTGCACCAAGGAAAAAAAAATCCCATTGGAGAAACATTATTATTTCATACTAAACTACATATGGCCACTAGGTCATGATACTCAAACAAATTCACTTCCACTACCCTTCCATCTGCCATTAGGATCCCATCTCATGAAAAATTGTTTAATTGTTTCATTAAGTTCTCCTCATTTTCAAGATCAATAACATGTGATAAAAACATATTTATGTTCTTCCTTTCCATCCCATTTTCCAAGGTTTACACAAGAAATGTTTCCTAGTAACTCGAACAATATCTCATTAACCCGCTCACCTCGATCATAATGTACATAAGAATTAATACAATGTTTGAAAAAAACTTCAATGGATCCACTTCTAGACTTCTTTTCATATAATTGAACCATAAAGGAAGCATATGGATTTACTTGCTTCACTCTAATCCGTATGTGAAACCATTCGTTCTCTCCCAACCCATATCAATATCCTTAGCTTATTTGCTCTAAATTTCCATGAATCCTTAGAAAGTGATGTTGGATTAACCCCCTTTAGTACACCATTAGAGTCAATCTCCTTCAAACATCGCAAAGCCTTATGACTCATGTTTGATTTAGTAAATACTAAAGCCATGTTCCTTGGCATAAAATCATTACAGATCTCTTACACGACAATTAATTGAATTTTATTAAGCACTCCATCTAGGTGTTTAAGAACATCCTCAATTTTATACTCTTCATTATAGTTTTTTTCTCATGAAGTACCCAATTCTACCAATAATGTCAATTTTCTCTACATCTTGAAGTGACTTCCCAGGGAACCAGCTACCAATTTACTTAATAAAAAAATTCCCCTCGTTTAGTCTACAATTAGACCATATTGACCATTGCTTAAGACCCAATAAGGATGTCCTTAAATGGTTTCCTAGTGACCTTGTAGTAGCATGTGTAGTTTAATATTATGAACACCCTTCGGGAATTTCTACTGAAGCTTGTACATCTATAGAATTTTGATTTTCTATAGGTGCATTTCTATCCATTTATTCATGAAATGTAGTTCGTTCAACTATTTCGTCACTTACAGTTTCATCCAATTTCTCAAGAGATATATGTTCCAATTTTTTCCCGCTGGGTATGCCTACACTTCCATTCCCTTCAACAATAACTAGAGTCAAAGGTTGCCTAGGTTGTTAAGAAAAAAAGCCTTCTACACTTTGATCAGAGTGATTCATAATAACAACAACATGAATTCTTGATCATTGAGGGAAAATTGGGTCCTCATTCTATAAAATGTAGTTTTTTTTTTGTTTGTTAATTTGTGTAGGACCTGCGATTAACCTGTGGTTTGAGAAACCGCGACTCAGGGGCATCTAAGCCGTCAAAATCACCCGGGGATCGCACCCGGCCTGAGCCACACCAACCCTTAACATGGTTAGATATTTTGTCCCCGCAGGTTTCGAACCGGTGACTTTTAACATCACGGAGTGGCTTAACAACACACTCTGTCACCGACTGTCCTACACCTCGGGGACTTCTATAAAATGTAGTTGATTATGTGGTACAGAGTTTTATTTTTTACATCACCATTTCCATCAACTGTAATTGCAGACAAGGGCTATGTAGATTGTTGAGAAACACAATCTTCTATACTCTTATAAGAGTGATTTATAATGGTTGATATTTGAGAGAAATTTGGGACCATATTCTGTGAAACATAGCTAATTATGTGGTAAAGAGTTTTATCTTGTACATTACCATTCCCTTCAATAGTAATTGGAGACAAAGGTTGTCTAGGTTGTTGGGAAACACAACTTTATATACTTCTATCAAACTGATTTGTAATAGCGTCGGCATGAATCATTGATCTTTGAGGGGAAATTGGGGCCTCATTCTACAAAATAGAGTTGATTATGTGGTACAGAGTTTTATTTTGTACATTACCGTTCACTTCAACTATAATTGTAGACAAAGGTTCTCTAAGTTTTTGAGCAACACAACCTTGTATAATTTGATAAGAGTGATTTGTAATGACAATAACATCAACGACTGATCTTTGAGGGAAATTGGGAACCACATTCTATGAAACATAGTTAGTTTTGTGGTAAAGAGTTATATATTGTACATTACCATTCCCTTCAATTGTAACTGGAAATAAACGGTGTCTATGTTGTTGAGAAACATTGTGGTTTGTCACATGTTTTTTATATAGAGGACATTGAGTTTCAACAATTGCTACATGATTTCTTGATGTTTGAGGGAAAATCATGGTCTCATTTTGTGGGATGGAGTTATGATATGTAAATCCTTGACATTGTCCATGGGTAGCATGGATTGCATCTTTTTTACCTCCAACAAGAGTGAATTGAAGGAAAATGTTATGTGGTTCCCAAGTTGGAAGATTAGACAATTATGCATCCTTGTGTTGACCTCTTTTTCAAGGAATATTTTGTTCATATGGTTGATTTGAATGATCCATTGATGAGTTACTATGCAAAATCAACAAAACAATCAACATTGGCATTACAAGAGAGATCATTTTTTTCTAATTAAAAAATACATGCAAATTATCATAAAAATCCTTACAAAAAATTAGGTAATGCATGCCCAAAGGATTTTGATGTAAGTTTGTCATGCCAACTACCAATAATCATCATCATATGTGTTCAAGCCACTCATCCATTGTTTAGAATGTTGTGTTAAGCACTAACTCAGAAATTCTCCTATGGAGTTTAATTACATGAAACAATACACAAGTGCCCCAATATGTATTGATATAGAATCAAATACATTGATGACATATAGGACCCCTTAATCCTTCACTATAAACATTTATATCCAACACAACAAGTCAAAATGCACACTTCCCGTAAAAAACCAGTTTTGCCTTTATTTTTTAAAACAAGGCATGAGTAGAAATATTTTTCCATTAAAACAAATGCACACCACACAGTGCAGGTAGGTCCTACATTCAAAATTAAAATTCTTTCCTAGAGCCTTGCTATTTATGTTTCATGTCACCGAAAATGCCTACTTACCTATTTTTTCGTCTTTTATGCAACTTCGACGAAATGCACGACAATGGAAAATTATTCATGCTAAAGGAAATTTGGATGAAAAGAATTTAAGGCACAAATTGGAATTATGAAAATTCATAAAGGTGTGTAATGAAAAATCACACAGTCTACAATTTGAATCACTCAAATTGACTACGAAATGAAGCATGGGAAAGAATTTTAGTGAAGAATGGCATTTTTGGCTAGCTTCACTAAAATGCATGTCCAACCCTCATTACAACGCCAAATTTAATGATTCAACTTAGAGAGTGTGTGTTTACACATTAAAAACCTTCCTACAATTCTGTGTTTTTAATTTGACATGTAAAAATTTATGTTGTGCTAAAATACTTCAACTTTGATTTTTTTTATAGGGTAAAAGTTACGGTTGAGTAACCCAAAGAAATGCATATTGGGGCTTGGAGTTAATGGTAAATGAAATAATAAACATTCCAACCTAGAGCTACCAACATTTTTTAGAACATCTCATACTTAGTTTGTCGGCACCCAAAGTTTTGGGTTCATTTCGTGTGCGCACAAATGAAGTTGTGTGTGCTCATTCAAAGTTTTGTGAGCACCTAAGATAATGTGTGAAGAATAACAACAATTGTGCGTCGGAACAAGTTTTGAGATTGTGTACCAAGCTTGAAGTCTACAAAGTGCGCTCTGGTTTGGGTCTTTGACAGTTGTGCCGAAAATCAAGAAAATGCAAGTCGGAATCAAGAAAAGAATCATCGAGAAATATTCTCCAATGATTAATGTCAGCGGTACATGGGAATGTGGAGCTGACAAAAGGAAAGCTGGAGAGGATTTTAAGATTTCCCTTATTCCCAAAGGCTACATGGGTTGCAGGTAGGTTCTAGAAGCGTGCGAAGCAGTTTTGTTAGTAGAATGAGTAGAGCGAAGCAGAAAGAGACAGAGATATCGAGCAGAGAAAGATATAAAAGGAAGCAGCGACATCAGAAATAGAGTTAGATGGTTATATGAGATCCATTAAGTTATTGTTATCGAGCTCACTCTGATCCTATTGTAATGTCGTAGCACTTTTGAATATAATTATGTGTCTGTCATATGTTTGAAGTCTTAAAAGAATGCACATTGCACACTATGTTGTATTTCTAAGAAGTTATATAAAGAAGATATGAAGCTTTGTTGTTGTTGAATATAGTCTTCTTAATGTATACTATATGTTTGTGTGGATGGAACAAAATGAATAATAAAGACGAGGCAGTTTTGAGCTATTGTGTCTCTATCATGTGTTATTTGGATATGTGTGTGTATTGTTTTACTCAGTAGCACAGCAAGTCGTCGGATATGGAATGTATCAATATCATCCTAGATGGTTCTTGGTTTGCTTAATCCTTCATCCATGTCACAAGACCTTATGGTATTTGTGATCACCTCTATGCCTTGGGTGAGACCTTCCTTAGCCTTGGCCAAGGATTGATATGTTGATGCTCTAGTGTGTTTGTTGGTCAACTCTGGATGAACACTGGGTCTAAACTCCCCAATGTTAAGAAGTACATGCGCAAGCATAGAAAAAAACACCAACAAATGGTTCCATTGTCAGAACCTGGAAGTACTGTAGGGAGTAATGAAGGAAAGAGATGAAGTTGTATCCATATCGGGAGGAAATTCAATATTGGTTGACTACAAAAGAGCATGAGTTTTCCCTGGGAGAAACTCATGGGCAGAGAGTGAATGTGAAGAAATAAAGATAAGTATCTCTACACTAATATGCATGAGCTTTTCTTTGTTGAATTTCCATGTTTGTTGTATGAATGGATGAAAAGGAAAACAACTACCTATTCTATCGTATGGCCTTTAGAACTAGTGGTTTGGGATCAAGCCATGCTTGAGAGATTGAAAGTGTTGGATAATAAGTGGACTTGGGCTATTGATTTATGGTTTGCTCAGGTAAAAGAGGGTTATATTATTGATTATTTTGTGGAGTACATTGATTCTTTCAGTGAGGCTGAAAGAACGTTCATAGAAGGTCCAAGAAAATGAATGTTAGAAGAGATCCACTCTGGATAAAGATGTTGTTCGTGGAGAGAGGGTTGATGCGCATGGAGCCCAATATAATGCTTGAGTAAACTCCCCTAGAGTTGGGGGGGAGGGTTGCAAAGACAAGGGAAAGTGAGAGAGAAAATGGATCCATTGAGGAGAATCCATATATTGTTGAGATGAGGTGAGGAATGGAATGGACCCAAAGGAGCAAAGGAGAAAAACAGTTGAGAGATATGCAAGAAGAGTTGAGATAAGAAGGAAAGCAGAGCAGAGAAGTGGAAAAGAGTTAGCTAGGGGTGTGCGATGAAGGGTCGGGCCCAGATTGAAGAGAAAAGAAACTACACCATGTGGTAGAGTAGAAGAGTATGTTGTGCCAGAGAGGAACACAAATGAAGATAGGCCCGCGAAGAAGTGTGGCATTGAGGATAGGGTGTCCAGTGAGGATACCAGTAGTAGTGGTGGTGGTGGTGGTGGTAAGGGACTAGGTGATGAAGTCCACGCCCCTTGGTTGTTGCGAAGTGACTCAATCTTAGATGAAGATGGAGCATAGAGCATTGGTGTGCTAATAAGAGAGGAAGATAACATGCACAATAGTGATGCACAGGTAATAGAGAAAGATGGAGGCTCCCCTAGTGGTGGGGGAGACAAATTAGCGATAGTAGATGGTCTTGCATGGTTGTAAGTAGCAAAATATCTAGGTCCCCTCACAAAAATTTCAAAAGGAGATGAACTTACCCCCCCTTTGAACCACCCCCCTTGCACATTTGTAATCAAGAAGACAAAAAAGAAGATTGTGAAGCAATTCAAGTTGGAGAAGGAGTAGAAGAAGGAAGAAGAGAAGAGACGGGTGAAGAAGAAGGTGAAGCCAATGTCACTTCACCTAAAAGCATATCAGTATCAAGAAGTTTGAAAACTAGAAGTCAGAGTAGTAGAGTTGATCGAAGAGTGACAATGTCAAATCAGGATAGCACCCCGAGGCTACCTATGTTCCATGGAACAAGTAAGGATGATGTGAAACAACATTGGTTCACATGTGAAGCAATCTAGTCTATGAAGAGGATCATGAATGAAACAAAAAATATCACACACCTGGAGACCAAATTCAGGGATAGAGCCTTGATGTGGTACATGAAGTACAAGGTCACTGCATCGGAGGGACAAACGAGGTCCCTGACAGAGATTGAGCAAGATCTGCTTAGGGAATTTCAGAAACCTAAGTCAAAATATCAATGTATCATAGAGATAAAGGAGATCAAATAGAAGGATGACGAGACTGTGTGGGATTATGACCAGCGGTTTAAGAGTTTATTGGATAAGCTAACCATCCAAATCCAGGATGTGCAACATAGAGAGAGGTTTATTTCAGGGTCACTTCCCCGTATCTGAATCTCGCTCACTCAGTAAAAGGTGACAACTCAGGTGAAGGCGGTAGAAATTGTAATGCGCCTAGAAGCTACACCAAGAGGGCTAGATACTTCAATAGGTTTGGTGTAGCTACAATCACAACTGGCCAACCTGACGATGCAATTGCAAGATATGGCCAAGACGAAGTTCGTGCGTGAGCACGCATGGTGTACTACTTGTCACTCATAGGGGCATTGCAGGGACGAATTCCTTGTACTTCCAAATTATGTGGCGATGGGCACGCCGAGTCCATTTCCATCTGGATAGACAAAATGGTGTGAAATATGTAGACAGTGGAGCCATATACCACCCTACTGCCCAACTTTGCAGAAGTACCAAACAATGAACCATACTCCATTCTGTGAGTTTTGTAAATATGTGGGGCGTGATGCCAATAACTATCACTCGCTCCAACTGATGCAAGATAATACATGCAATGCATTTCGGGTACAGGAAGAGTTAAAGGGTGGTCAGCATGATGGTGTTGAAAGAGGCAGATACCAAGGTGGTCCCCAAGGTGGATATGGGAACGGTCGCAACCGAGGATATGATAGAGGGGGAGGTCTACCCCCCACTTGTTTCAATTGTGGAGAAATTGGTCATCTATCGAGGTTTTGTACCAAAATATGCATTCTTTCTACATACTGCTACAGTCCTAAGCATGTCACCAAAGATTGTCTCGACATGTTGAAAAAGTGGGAAGACAAGAAGCCATTTGCAACATGGTGCATGCAGATCCATGTAAGAATAAGAAGAAGAATGAAGAGTTTGATGTCTGGTTAGTCACCCAAGGAGGAGCGAAGATAGGAGTGGACTTTGAACATGTTGAAGGCGTAGGTAAAAAGTTGGAGGGGAACATAAGGAAGACAACACAGCCTCCCCTCAAAGTTTGATGTTTCCCAACAAAAATAGTTCTTGCGCAATGAGCAAAGAGCACTGAAGGAAGAAAGAGCATGTGACTCAGGGGTCACTTGAGGAGGGTCGGATCTAACAAGAAGTGCATAGGGTGACCTAAAGGTCACTGGAGGAAGCTTAGATCTGTGAAGAGATACAATGGGTGACGCATAGGTCACTAGAAGAGGCTTGTACCCATGAAGAATTACAGCGAGCGATGCAACAATATTTGGAGGAAGCTCATGTGCGCAAAGAAATACAGTGTGCAATGCAATGGTCCATATAACAATCTCACAAACAAAACAATATGCGATGCACTGAGAAAAAATAACATGAAGAAAAATGCATGGAGGAATTACAACGTGTAGAATCCTTACAGGACTTGGATCGGAAGGAAGAACCTAAAGAACAAGTAGGTTCTTTCTTGCGTTGTTGTTTGTGATTGTTGAATGATACAGAGGTTGCAAGTAATTTGACACAGATGTCAGCTACTTGCATGAGGGAATAAGGAGTTGAGGAAACCTTATCAGCTCCTCTGCCAGAAAAAGATGTATGTCAGGTAAACAACAAAAAGTGCATTTGGCAAGAGTTTAAGATGACATCAGAACTTGGTGGCTATGACATGGAGGGAGTCATGTTGGATCTAGGTTCTGACGTGAATATTTTTCCAAAGAAATATTGGGAGGTGATGGGGATACCAAATTTGGTTTGGTTTCCCATCCAATTGTGATTGGCCAATCAATACAAGATCTACCCAATAGCCCCACTGGAGCAAGTGGAAGTGAATACAGAAGGAGTAAAAACAAAGGTTGATTTTGAGGTAATAGAAATTATGGATGAATCTGATCCATATCCTCCATTACTTGGCATTGACTAAGCCTTTGACAATAATGCAGTGTTGAATTTAAAGAAAAGGAAGATGCCATTTGAGACAGATACCCTGCACGTGGTCACGCCACTGGATCCATATGAAGGAGATAGATAAAATGAGCCAATAGATCAGGATGCACCGAGATTAGTCATTGAAAATATCTATAATATCACGGGGTGCAGGGAGGATTACATCAACCCCAACACAGATGGAAAATTAAGTTGGAGAAGTGTCAAGTCTTACGACATGAATTTTACGGATTCCATGGAGAGGCAGAAAAATAAGCTCTATGAAGTTTCCACTCCTAGATGTGTGAGGATAACGAAAGCAATGTGTTGGATCAGATCTGAGCTATGCAATGCCCCGTGATTTAATGGAACGGGGATGATAGAGATATTCCTCATGCAGATGGAGAAAACCATCCTCGCGGAATAGAGGCTTCAGGTCATGGATGCAGTGGCTTGAGGGACACGTGTGTGGTGGTGGACGACGCATCACCCAAATATTCAGAGTTGGGCATAGATAGCTGAGTTGATAAAGGTTCGGTTCCATCCCATCGTTGATTTCAAACTAGCCAACCGATACAAGGGCACTGAGGACCCTCAAGAATACATTTCCTTTTGTGAATGGTGTTGGACCTCTAAGAATTTAATGTCCCCATTATGAGCAACTCCACAAAATTTCTTTGATGCCATTTAATTTCTCTGCATACGAACATGAATGCATTCCTAACAACATATATTTTCAAACATAATTATAATAGAGAAACCACGATGATTTCAACTCAATTATAAACATAGTAACAACATGTAATTATAATTACAGCAGAATGCAATTAACATAATTACAGACATTACACAACAAAATAATACTCATTAAATGGACACATATCTATTGTTGTAAAAATACAAACCACATGCAAACCTTCCACATTCCTCCCAGCCATAGATCGCACTCCTCATAACTCTTAGTAGTGGGTCACCCCGGAATTGGGGCTTAAACTCCACTAGGGAAAAGGAAATCCTAAGCCAGGATAAGGTCTCTCAAGCAACAACAAAACTCGGGCTCATGTGCCAACTTTAGCAAACAACCTACAATCCCTCATCCTCCACATGCATGTCCCACCCGAGGAAGTGTCCCCCTTCTCTGCTCAATAGTACTTTGGCTTCCCTACTTCCCTTCTGGGGCTTCAGCAACAGGGTAGACAAGGAGTCTCAGGGCCTTGTAGCTACAACTTGGCACCTTGGGAAACAATTCCCAGCATTTCTCTCACCTGGAGAGAATGGTCATGGGCCTAATAACCCGCTTCTTCAGCAACACACGGGCCTGACAACTCGGTTCTTCAGTCCAATTTACCCAGAAAATGCTCCAAGTCTTGCCCAATATAGGTACGAATGCATACTACGACTCTCAGGTACAGAGGATGGAACGATGCAATAATGATGAAGGAATGATGAATAGATGATGGGGAAAAGTACTAGATCCCCCAATATTATGTGTGTTCCCTTTCTGACACATGGCACTCAAGGAACCCCCTTATCCCCACTTTAGAAACTTAGGATATAATCATATCCATAAATTTAGATTTAAAGAATATTAATATAATATTTCATTGGGTTTAAGCCCCCTTAGCTTATCCCTTTTTCTAGACTCTTAGTCTCCTTTCCCTTTCTAGTGCAGTTTATCCCCCCATATATTTTGTTTGGTTCGTCTCTAACAGTGATGTATTCTATTAATAATAGGAGTATGATTTACAAATTACAATATAGGTAGCAATCCAAGCTCCCGAACCTAATAATCACATTGGCACTCTAGCCTCAAAACATATTTACAAAGGCACTCTGTCCAAAAGTATCCTGGCTCACTAGCCTATATGTACATTACAATTGGGGCTCAACCTGGTGTATTACAAAGAATATCCCTCAAGCCCAATGAGTCCATCAATTTGTCCGCATTATGGACATGGTACCTAGAAGTTGATACATTCAGGAAGAGCTCAAAAGGAAAACGGTCAAGTGGACCCATGTGAGTTCCCAGTTTTGTTTTACATTCAACTTTATAGCAAAATATTTGGCTCAAAAAGAGGCACTCCACCAGACTAATGATTTTATTTTCCATCGGCAGCCAAAGGAACCCACACCCAGGGTGGTATGTTCGTATCATCAGTCGGTGGAAAAAGTAAAAGAGGTAGTATATTGTTGGGAGATAGATGTTGATAATATTGATGATGATGACCCACATAGCATCTAGATCAAAGAAATTTAAGAAGAGCATGCATTAAAGGGTAAGGCGACAAAGATGGTTGCACCAGACTATAATGGCCCGATCAAAACCAAGAAACACAATATTGGCACTAGAAGCACCTAAGATTACCATCATTAGATATTATTGGGATAAGGAGACAATCACTCAAGTTTTTGACCTCCTCAAGGAATATGAGGACTTGTTTCCTCATAGATTTTATGAAATGAAATGCATTACAGGTTCATTGGGGGCCATGAAGATTCAACTCAAACCAAATGCCAAATTGATCAAGAGAAGGCCTTATTGATTAAATCCCAAATATAAGAATAAGGTGCACAAAAAATTGAATTGGATGTTAGATGTCGGGACCATTGTCCATGTAGAGGAATCAGATTGGATTAGTCATATGGTTGTACAACCCAAGAAGACCGGGGATATCTGAATCTATGTAGATCTGAGGAGTCTCAACATAACCTACGTCCATGACCCTTTTCCAACAACATTCATAGATGAGGTGATAGAAAATGTTGGCGGTCGGGAAGCCTACTCTTTCACAGATGGCCTCTCAAGGTATCTTCAGGTTCAGATCGTAGAGGAGGATCAAGCTAAAACCACCTTTGTGATAGAATGGGGGTTATTTGCGTACACGGTAATGCCCTTTGGGATTAAAGAATTCTCATGTAGTATTTTCCAGAATAATGGTCGCATCCTTTAAGGAATTCATCCAAACTTTTCTTGAAGTATACTTGGATGATTGGACTGTGTTTGAGTTATTGAAGGAACACATTCAAGCTCTTTGATCGATGCTCAATTAGTGTTTCCAACTACAGATATCCTTGAATTTGACACCCTTTGGCACATCATTGGGCCACTTTGTGTGCAAAGATGGATTGTTGGCGGATCAAGCTAAGATTACCACCATATTCAATATGGTGTCCCCAACCTCGGTTCGGGAGATGTGTGCCATGTTGGGTCATATAAGATATTACCAATAATTCATTCATAATTATGCTCAGATTTTTTACCCATTGGAAAAGATGTTGTGCAAAGATACTAAGTACGAGTGGACCCCAGAATGCTAGAAAGCCTTGGATACTCTCAAAGAAAAATTGGTCACTACGTCAATTCTGGTCTTTCATGATTGGTTAAATATCTTTCATGTCCACATAGATGCTTCAGCCATTGCACTATGTGCGGTTCTTGCACAACCGGGTGAAAGAAATATTGACCATTCAGTCTACTTTTCTAATTGCAAGCTATCTGATGTTGAAAATAATTATACGAAAACCAAGCACGAGGGCCTAGCCATGGTTTATGCCTTATAGAAATTTCACCAATACTTACTGGGGTTTGCAATTAAATTCTTCACTGACCACTCTACGCTCAAGTATTTTTTCAACAAGTTGGTGTTGGGCGGACAAATCTATCATTGGTTGTTGCTCTTTCAGGAATTTGACTTCGAAGTTGTGGCTAAACCGAGGAATTATAATGTTGAACCCGATCATCTATCGTGGATCGAGACTGAGGAAGCTACTAAGAGCCTCGATGATGAACTCCATAATGCATAACTCTTTTGGGTTGAAGTTGTGCTTGATCAATTGGCCAAAATCATGGAATCTCTTATGACTGGCCAGGCTCTCACAAGGTATACTTTGGCACAACATCGTCAACTGGTGACCCATAGAGTCGATTATCAGTTGTTTTTCGGACAATTGTATAAGTTGGCGTAGATGGAATCCTACGTCGGTATGCAATCAAACACGAATGGAACTCCATCCTATATGAAGCACATGAAGGTATTGCAGACGCTAAGGACTACTGCAAATGTTGTGACGTATGTCGATGGATTGGAAAGCCTTGTTGGAGAGATGAGCTTGCTTTATTCCATGTGACCATGCTAGAACCATTCCACAAATGGGAAATAGATTTTGTGGGTGTTATCAATCCCTATGTGCATCGCACAGGGGCACGCTACATTATTACCACGACCAAATACCTAACTTGATGGGCCAAAACTACACCAGTCCAAGATTATAGAGCAGAAACGACGATGCACTTCATTTTTTAGAATGTCATCGCCAAATTTGGTTGTCCAAGGGTATTGATGAGTGACCAGAAGTCACATTTTATGAATGAAACCATTCAACAATTCACTCAAGGGTTCATGATCCATCACTAAAAGTGCACCCCCTATCACCCTCAAGTAGATGGTACGGTTGAAGCTTTTAATAAAATTTTAGAGCATGCTTTAACCAAAGTTTGTAATATGCAACCTGATCACTGGGATCAGCACATCCCAACAATATTATGGGCTTATTGAACAATGTACAAAATACTAATGAATCTCGCTCCTTTCATCTTAGTCTATGTAAAAGAAGTGGTCATGCAGCTAGAATTTGTTGTTCCTAGCCTCTGGGTCGCCTAGCAACCCAGTTGATAGACGACCAGTCCCTCCAACACAGGTTAGACGAACTCATGGAACTAGAGGAGGAGTGAATTATGGAATGATTCATCTAGGTGGTTGAAAAATAAAAATAGAAGGCATGGCACAATCGCAATATCCGCCAGAAGATCCTCTAGCCACACTCTTTAAATTTGTTATATGACAACAAATATTTACAACATCCTAACAAGCTACACATGTGGTGGTTGGGTCCTTTCATGTTATTCTACATGAGTGAAGCCAATGTCGCCAAGCTGGGAACCGTACAAGGACAACCACTCAAGGAACTCATTAATAATAGCAGGTTAAAGGTGTATTATGGCCCGCAGGGGTCAACCTTCATTTAGCTCCCTCTCTCAACTTTGAATGTGGGTATAATAGGTTTAGTGTAGGTTGTACAATAGGTAGCAGATCTCATAGTCGGCATAATTTACCGTTCTTTCAACATAACATTCATATCAGTCATGCAGGAAGATTCGATAGATTGACAGTTTTTACAAATTCTACATATTTCCAAATCATGTTGATACTTTGCCATAAGTACAAGGTCCTGGTCTTGACTAACAATTCATGCGAGCCTCAGAGGAGTTTCCTGACAGTTTAGTTCATTGAAAGGGAAAGTAATCCTATTTAGGCAATTTGTGCATCCCACAAGTACATTGTCAGTTATGCCGCAAAAATCACCAATCAACATCACCAGTACGACGGACCCGAAATTTGATTTTCCCATGAGTCGCATTTCACTGCCAACTTCTACCTCTTCTCTAAGCCATCCCCTCCATCAAATATTTCTTTCTCTCCTTCATAACATTCCCCACCATATTCACTCTATATATACCACCCCCCCTGACACTCTCGATGGAGTAATTCTCCACACCCCATTCCTACCACCCCCGTATGTTACTTCCTCCTCGTTTGGTATTTCCCCCACTTCTCCCACCTGTATCAAATTTTTTAGCTCTCTTTCCAGCTTCCCCTTCATGGTGTGGGTTAGAAAATTGTCCATAATCTATTCTTTCCAGGTCAGTCGAGCATCTCCAGAGCCTACCATTCAGTTTTCACGCAGATCGCCAGCATGTCATTTGTTGCTTAGAAGAGGCCCTTCTCCCTTATTTCCTAGCCAGAATCATCCCACGTCCACATGTTTCCCTTGACTATGTTTTGTACTCGCGTTTGTTTCCCAACTCTCTAAGCCCAAAGAGGGTTGAATTTTCGCCATGAATCATCACCTTTGTTGATAGGCATGGACCCTACTTTCTTATTTGCTTGGATCCCTGCCCTCGTCTCTTGTCATGGATCCCCCTCCTCCAGCAAAGCACCTACACCAAAACAATTCATCCAGTTTAGTTGTTGGGCTCCCTACTCTCACATATTTTCATGGATCCCCAACCCTCCAACAATCAAAAGGTCGAGGTGACTAGCTCAGTTTGGTCCTACCAAATAAAAAAGACAAGCAAAGAATGAATCTCTCTCTTGATGGAGCCTAAATCATTTTTAGTGGTCGATGTTTGATGGTGGAATTTAAACATATCCCTCATTCACCTCCATAGATACCAACGAAGTTTCTAGGTCGAGCATCTAGCTGCATGCACTCCAACTCCATCTTTCACCATGGGACCTGATTGACTCATTCTAGGACCTGGGTTGAGTTGTTATGACATCCAGAACATATAATTTTCTCTTTCTCGGGCTTGGCCACAATCATAGCTTGTTTTGAATACTGATGATTTACGCTTACTCAAACTTTTCGCATTGATCACATGCAGTAGTTGGCTTGAGGATGAGCCAAGTAATATTGATGGGGGCATGTTGGCACCCAATGTTTTGGGTTCATTTCGTACGTGAACAAACGAAAATGTGCATGCTCATTCAGATTTTTGTGTGTGCCTAAGCTAATGCGTGAATAATGACAAGAAGTGCACGTTGGACCAAGTTTTGAGTTTACACGCCAAGCTTGAAGTCTACTAAGCATGTATCGGTTCGAGTTTTTGATAGTTGCATTGGAAATCAAGAATATGCACATTTGAATCAAGAAAGGAATCATTGGGAAATTTTTTCCAATTATTAATGCCAATAGCACAAGGGAACGTGGAGCTAACAAAAGGAGAGTTGGTGAGGTAGTTAAGGTTGCCCTGATTCCTTAAGGCTACGTAAGTTGCAAGCAGGTGCCAGAAGCGTGCGAGGCAATTTTATCAGTAGAACGAATAGAGCAGAGTAGAGAGAGATAAATCTTCTAACCAAAGAAAGCTATAAAAGGAAGCAGTGACATCAGAAATGGAGTTAGATGGTTAGATGAGATTCGTTCAGTTGTTGGTATTGAGATCACTCTGAGCCTATTGTAATGTTGTAGCGCTTCTTAATATAATTATGTGTCTGTCATATGTCTAAAGTCTTAAAATGATGCACAATGTGCACAATGTTGTATTTCTAAGAAGCTAACTAAATAAGATATGAAGCTCTATTGATGTCGAATATAGTTTGCTTAATGTATATTGTATGTTTGAGTGGATGGAACGAAAGGAATAATAAAGTTGCGACAATTCTAATCTATTGTGTGTCTATCATGTGTTATTTTGATATGTGTGTGTATTGTTTTACTCAGTAGCATAGTAAGTCATTGGATATGGAATGTATGAATTTCATCCCAGATGGATCCTCATTTTCTTAATCCTTCATTCATGCCACAAGACCTTATGGTCTTTGTGATCCCCTCTACATCTCAGGTGAGACCTTCCTCGACCTTGGCAGAGGATTGATATGTCGATGCTTTGGGGGTTTTGTTGGTCAACTTTGGACGAACCTTGGGTCCAAACTCCCCAGCGTTAAGAAGGACACATGCAAGCATGGAACAAAACGCCAACAAAGTTGTCTAAAATAAATATTCTACAATGAAATCCAAGTCTGTCGAGATAACAATTCACACTATTTACCAGTTTTCATAGTCAATACAAAAATTCACTTCAGGGCCAAACCAAGTACACCATAGGTATGAAATTTTGATTGAAACATAATTAAACAATAATGAACCTATGTACCCTTGCATCAGCTCTACCAAAATGCCTACATACTATTTTTTCTCATTTGTGCACAACTTTGACACAATACACGACAAAGAAAAATTTTACATGTTGAACAAAATCTAAAGTAGAAACTTTTAAGGCTCCAATTGGCTAAGAAATGAAGCCTAGGCATGCATTTTTGTGAAGTAAGGCAATTTTGGCTAGCTTCATTGAAATACATGTCTGAACTCCATTATAAGGCCAAATTGAAATATTCAACTTGGAGTGTGTGTTTTTACCAATTACAAACTTTAATATAATTCCATATTTTTTTAATTTGATACATGAAAATTTATGATGTGAAAAAATACTCCAAATTTGATGTTTATTCATAGGGAAAAAGTCATGGATGAGTGACCCAAAGAAATGCACATTAGAACTTGTATTTAATGGTAAAATAAATTATAAAAATTCCGAACTAGAGCTATTGACATTTTATAGAACATTTAATAATCAATTGTTTAAAATAACTCTTCTATAGTGGAATCCAAGTCTAATAAGATAACAATTGATATTATTTCCTAGTTTTCATAGTTAGTACAAAAATGCACTCAAGGGCCAAACCAAGTACATCGTAGGTATGAAATATGGACTAAGACATAATGACACAATAATTAACATATTTACTCTTGCACAAGGTCTACCAAAATTCCTACATATTTGTTTTTCCCACTTATACACAACTTTGACAAAATGCACCCCAAAGCAAAAAAAAATCATGTTGAAAGAAATCTGAAGGAGAAAATTTTAAGGCTCAAATTAAACATATGAAATTGAAAAAATGTGTAGAATTATAAAATACAATATCCATTTTGAATCACTCAAATTGGCCAATAAATGAAGCTTGTGCGTGCATTTTAGTGAAGCAAGGCAATTTTGGCTATCTTCACTAAAATGCATGCCCAAGCTTCATTACAAGGCCAAACTGAATGATTAAACTTGGAGATTGTATGTTTACTCATTAAAATCCTTTTGTAGCACAAATTATGGATCCAAGAAAATAATGGAGAGGACTGCCATAATTAAAGTAATGAAGGCAACCGCTACCTTCGATGCGAAAGAAATAAAGACCATCTCAAAAAGAAAAAAGAAAAAAAAAAGAGAACAAAAATTTCCATGAAGAAAACCTCCTTGAGGTGTCTAACATAAGCCTATGCTTGACAAAATTGAGGGAGAGAGAGAGAGAGAGAGAGAGAGAGAGAGAGAATTTCTTGATGGTGTAAAACTCCCTGAGGCACCATGAGGCAAAGCATTGGTGGAAACCAATGATGGCACTAGAGCCCTAAAGAAAGAAAAAATATGACCCTTATTTTCAGTGTTTGTGTGTTTGTGGGTACTCACAACAAATCCAAAGCAACAATAAGGCCCCATACAAGAAGACAACACCCTAAAAACACTTTGTAAGGTTCTACATTGTATAGGCTATGAAGGCTATAAAAGTTTACAAATGTTGCAAGACCCCTCCACTAGAAATTTTCATCAAATGTTCTACATTGTATAGGATATAGGCTATAAAAGTTTACAAATGTTGCAAGTACCCCTCCACTAGAAATTTTCATCAACAACACAACAAAGGCATTAGTATACATGTACATGCCTCTCCTCCTCAAGAAAAAATAAAGAACCATTACAGAGTAGCATAACCTCTAGTGTGATAAGGAATCAACCTTATACATCACCAACATCAACACTGTCATTATTAACATCAACACTGACATCATCATTAACATCAACACTGACATCATCATTAACATCAACACAAAATCCATCATGAGCATCATCATCAACGAAGTCCATCCTACAAAGAAAATAATATGTGGGGCTCAAAGCAAAACAACGAGATGTACAATGTTCACACTGTATCTTGTTATCACTAAGGTTATCATGTATATGCAACAACTAAATATTTCATAACTTTTAATGCAACAACCAAGGGTACATTATTTTAGTATATTAGTATAAGTGACTTCAACCTGAAAGAGTTTAAATTGCATATCTCTCAGTGTATCAACATATCTCTCAACTTGTAATAAGTTAAATATATAATAAGATCAACCTACAAGAGTTCAGATTGCATCAAGGTTGGCCTACAACAACAATTGTGTTTAAAGGCTTCTCCCAGGCTCAAATTTCAAACCTCCATCACAAAATCCTTCTCTTGAAGTTCAAAGCATTTATTGGAGAAGTTCCAAAAATACCTCATATATCATCACTCAACAACTAGTTTACTTCATCAAGAGAAATAATTTCTCACGTCCACCATCTATTATTCATATTCATAATACATTTCTTTTATCCATCCACTTCAACCATTCTATTCATGAAATCATTCTCTTCCACTTCAAACATCAACATTCAACTCATTAAAACAACCCATCACTTGATCCACCCCCATATTTCACCATATCCATCCATTCCCACCTCTACAAGGCTTCAAACCACCATTTTGTTCACTAAAACAAGGACCTATAGGAAGCTACAAGAAGACAATGATTTACACTTCTATAAGAACGCTTTGTGCATATTTCTACAGGATGCTACAAGAAATAGTTCAAAAATAGAGTGTTGTAGGAAGCTAAAAGAAACTAATCTACAACACTATGTTTGCCAAGTTTTCACCAAAACTACTACATAAGCATATAGAGAACCCTACAATGACAATATCCAACATCCTATAGTGCAAAAATTACACCATATCTTACTTCTTCAAGTGCAATGGGATACTTTGTCTCCAAATCTCATGAGCTACACGGAGCTATAGGAAGCTTTGTTTCAACTCAAAACACTACATCCATGGTACCAATAGAATTGTATATGCTCTCCAATGTCAATAACAGCTCCAAAGGATCGCTCCAACATCCACATTACATGTACAAAATGATTGCACACCTACATGTCAACAAAATGAGATCAAAGGTATGTCATTGAATTCAAATTCACTTCTTTCATTAATATTCCAAGCCAATCCCAATATCTTGATCTTGCAACCTCCCCTAAGTTTTAAATCCAAATTTTGATAATTTATGTATCCATTAAATCTCAAGGAAAAGTGGAATTCCATAATCAACATTCATTTTCGCTTGAAATTGTTACCGACCTATCACACTCTTCATTCAATTCCATTGGAGGATTCCATAATCAAGGATGGAAAGATGGGACTAATTTGTGTGTGTGAAATCGTGTCTTTGCTTACATTTGCAAAATGGAAGTCAATTTCACCTGGTAGTGGTCTGTTGAGAGGTTTCAAGGAATGGTTCTCTCTTCTGGTGTCCACCTAGACTGTAATTTTTCCTTTTATGTTGGCTCAAACCTTCATATTTGTATCTTGGTGGTAGTTTTCATGAGGTGTTCCTCGACCTAAATTCAATCGATGGAAGGAATTTTCTCATGCTCCCCCTAGTAGTGTCTTGGTATTTTAGAGAGTGGGGGCGATCAAAGGAGAAATAGGATCCTATTTCCTGGAATATGGATTGCTATGCTTGGTTAAATGGTATTGGTAGTCGAGTCCGTCTTCCTGACATGCTATACGATGAGCCCTTGAAATCCTTACTCGGGCTCATCCTGCCTTGACAATTTTTCCTTCTACAATCCCTCCAAATACTCATTTTCCTACCCGAATTATTGCCATAATTATCAATTATTATCCATTTTAGTTTATATAGTATTTTTCTTGTGAATTGATGTGTTTGGAATAATTATGAGATCAAGAGAAGAGATATTTGGGTTTCATAAGTAACTTAGTCAAGAGGTGTCATTTCCATATGGTGCTAATGAATTATGTTCTACTAACGAATCTAGTTTTGTGGCCTACTGCCAAATTGTGCTTTGTGGAAAGAAATGTTTCCAAATTATATGATGAACCATATGTTGTGGAATGCCATGATGATCCTTGTGTTGCAAAATGTTATGCCACTAAATTATATGCTAATGAATCTAATTCCATAGTTGTGTGAATGTGTTGCAGAATTCACAGCTAGAACGGGTTGGTGTTGTAGAATTCACAACTAGATTTGTGCTAAAAAAAATTAATAAATTCAAAATCCAACATGACAAGGGTTTGAAATGTGCCTGTCACCTTGTGGCGTAGTAAACATGAGGGGAAACAAGTGAAGCAATTAATAAAACTCATATCAATTGGCCACTTCTTAATGATTCATAATGGAAAGAAAGAAATTGATAATATGTGGGAATTCTATTGGAGAAAGCCAAGAATTTGTTGGGGACTATTCCAAGAGTTCTCTGAGATCATTATTGTATTTAAATTCATTTTTGTAGCTTGGGAGAGGTTAACAATAAAACATTTAAGAGCTAGGATCAATTTTCCTTTCCATTGACATCGTAATTTTGAATTCTTCAGCTAATGTAAGATCTGATTAGTTATTTCCATTTGCCTATTGTGAAAAACGTTTTTCCTTGAGGGATCCAACCCCTTACTCACAAGGGCCCACTCTAAAGAAATCAAGCAACAATTGAATCCCCTTAGCCCAAATTAGATTGCTTGATTTTTATTTATTTAATGGATCTAGTTATCTTTCATTATTTTGTTGTATCTTCTTTGTTATTTTCATGTTATTCTACAGTTTCATTTGTTTATGGGTTTGGATGGCATACCATGGAATAGATTTCCTACTTTTAGTGTGTTGAGACCTCAACATGCCGTGAAAATTTTCTAAATTTTTTGGGTACCACTTTCTTTTCTTTCTTTTGATTTTCACTTCTTCTCTTTTGAAATTATTTCATTTTCAAGTCCAGTGAAAATTTATTCTAAAAAACAAGTCTTTCGCCTTGTTTGAGTTTTGATTCACTAAAAAACTTCAAAAAAATCCCAAGTTAAAAATCCAAAAAAAAGACTTCTAAACGTGCATCGGAGAAGAACTTTCACTTTGATCTGAGTTGAAACTCCACTTTCTATTTTATCAAAAGTTATGAGTCTATCCCAATAGATTTAAGTTATTAGAGGAGAGTATGCACTTTATTTTTGCTTGAAAGTGAAAATCATCCTTTAAAAGTGTTTTCACAGAGGTAAGTTTATTTTTTTATCATAATGAAACTTAATTTTCAACTCCGCCAAAAGTGAAGATTCAACTCTGTTGAAAGTGAGTCGAAAGTGAACATTCAACTTTGTTGAATGTGAGCTTTTTGTTCTAGTGGAAGTGGAAACCAAACTCCGTTGAAAATATAATTCCGCACTTCGGCAAAATAAAAGAGGAAAACATGCACCGATGATTGAAGAAGGAAATTTCTTTCGATGGAAATTAAAAGTGAGTAATTTACACCAAGAAAGTGTTTAAAGATTGTCGATATGTCCCTTACAAAAAATATAAGCATTGGTATCATCTTTACACTTTCATGAATTTGGTTTTAATTTTTCCCTTTGATTAATTTTTTTTTCCTATCATCGATCAACTCATCTTTCACTTCAATTTTTGAAATCTTTGTGGTGTTGAAAATTAGGTTTAAGGACAACTAAAAGTGAAAATCTCACTTAATAATTGTTAAATGATGTCAGTCTGCAATTATAATTTTACTCATTAATAGTTGAATGGTCTTGTCCAAAATGAATGATCAACTACTACTCCAAATTCTACTCAATATTTAGGCCTATAATTCATCATTATGAAATTTGAATTCAACTCTACTTAAACAGGTTAATATGCATTGTTTGTCTCCATCAACACTCTTATCTAATGAGTGTTGTATAAGCAGAGTGAATAGTAGTATTTGTCATTATCAGTTCTCTTTGAGAAGGGTTACATGCAATATTTGGTTGATTTATTGCTTTCATTGTATTGCGATCTCAGAATTTTCAGTAATCCTTAGATATTGGTTGATCAATCCAAGTAAGTATCGTGAAAACCTTCATTTTTTCTTATCTCCTTGAATTTAGATGCTGATAAATAAAGTTGGATAGAGATCACATTTCATGTATTATTTTGGAAACTATGTTATATCAACAATAAACATCTGCAGTAAGTTTTGTACACATAAGAGGTTTTATGAGGTTAATAATTTTAGATTTCTGTTTTTGAACACAAATAGTATGCCTCCTAGAAGATCAACCCCAAGAACACCCAAAAAATCTCCTAAAGGGAAGAATCCAACTATTGATCCTACTGAACAAATAGATAGTGATATGAAGATAACACCAAAATAGTTCACACATATTATCCAGTTAGCTAAACCCGAGATTGAAAAAATACAACTTACTTTCGATGACATCGAGGCCCTCATAGGTGCTCAAGTAACTTTTCTAGGATGGTGGGATTCTACAGGAAGTTCGGAGAGGAGGATTACCCAAATATAATTCCTCCAAGTGATCCAACCACTATAAATGTGGATGATCTTGTGTTTTCAAACATAAGGATATCTCACCTACACATTATAGCTGCCAAAACCCTTGGTGTGTCATGTTTAGAAGTAATTGAGTGGGTTATTAAGCATACATATATTAAAAACAAAATTGTTATAAATGATAAAGGAAGGTGCATAGATTCCTTTAAACCCTCTAAGATAGAGAAATATTACAAGCTTCACCAACCAAAAAAGTATAAAATAACTAGTTTTGTAGAGAAATTCCACCAAGATAATGATATCAAGAAAATTTTGGCAAGATGGTGGGTAGAAGATAAAATGTTATTTGCAAAGAATGGTGGAGTTTATACAATGGTTAACTTGAGAGATCCTTACATGCATGCAATGGTAGTAATGTCTAGGTTGTATGGTGAGCCAAAATGCATTCATTTCAAATATGCATGGGCACCAGTTGTTCACATCATTATCACAATTTCTTCAATTTTCAATTGGTTGGCCATTATGTCCCATGCTTTGATGAGAGATATTGAAATAACACAAAAGTGAAATACTAAAACTTTCCCCACTTTATATATGTCTTCTTATCTATTAGATATTGTTCGTGCTAGTAACCCTTTTCTAGGGTTAAATTGGAACTGGAACATAACTGCCAACCCAATTCATGTATACTGCCAAGCATCGTGGGAGAGTAAATATAAAAGGAACTATGCACAACTTTGTGACTTTTTCCTTGCTTCTTTATATAAGTTTATTTTCTGAAAGAATTTCCAAGATTGAGTAAGGAAGCAATGAGATTGCTAAGAAACATTGGTAATTGGTACCTGAAAGAAGATCATACTTATTTAAGAATTTATGGGGTTACTACTCTCCCTCATCTACTGCCCAAGTATGTGCTTAACAAACTGGTGCCTAGAGAAATAACCTATTAGACTATTCCTTAGGATTTCAACATTTATTTGGATAATAATTTAAGAAAGAGAACCTTTATTCCATATAATATGTACATTGGTCACTATGGGCTTCTGAACTCAAAACAAGCTAGGCAAGAGGCAAATGCATGCTTGAGTATCGATTTTCTCAAGGTAAATTCAGGAGACATTATCTTAAAGTTCTTGTTGCAAAGAATAGTGTTTATGTTTCTATCTCTTGGCCATATGCTCATGAGCAATGGGATCATGAGTTACCTTATGAAAATGCATCCTCGTGGGAGGAAGTACTCAAAAGATTTAAACTAAAATATTCAACTTCTTCACAAGGTATGAGCTTAGATGAGCATGTGGGGAGTATTAAAAAAAATTATTTGAAGCTACGAAATTAAGAAAGAAATAATCAAGGTAGAGACATAGAAAGCAAGACAAACAAAAGAACATAGACTTAAGGAAGAAGCAGGACAAGACAGGCTTGAGAGAAAAGAATAAGAGAAACAAGCAACAACTAAATTGGAAAAGAAGCTAGAAGAAGAGAGTACATCAAAGGTTGAAAAGGATAAGGAAGATAATCAAGAACATCATAATATTGATACACTAGCAAAGCTCAAACTCGTCAACCCTCATTGATAGCTTTATTGATTTAACTATGCAAGACTTAGTCATTCCAAAACAAAGCACATCAACAAGGAAGGACATCAAAGGGAAGGATATTAATATGCAAGCTACTCCTAGAAGCTTAGAATTTTTTTTTGTCTTGGGGAGAATAGAGCACACCAAATACATTTGATGAAGTAAATGATTTGGAACTAATAGATTACAACAAAAGAAAGAAAACCATAGTAAAACGACTCAAAGGAGACGAAGAATTGCCTTGGATAACATTGTCATTTGTACTACAAGAGAGCAAATGTTGGATACAAAAGGGTCAAATTGACATAATTGCTCTCAACCAGTTTGGATATTACACATGCCACCTTAGATAAAGCTAAATTAGAGGCAATAGATGTACAAAACATGGAGAAAAATACTACACTATTGGAGAACAAGGTAAAATATTACAAATATACACAGGGCCTGAATGCAACTTTTGTAGAACATGTGTTGAAGGAAGATCATACAAATGTAGAAGTAAAAATAGATTTTTATGTAAATGCATTTACAAGAGCGTAGCTTACAATTATCAATTGTGTATAAAGAAAAATTAATGTGGAAAGAAAATCAAGGAAAAACCCAAGATCAACTTGAATTCATCAAGCATATCAAAAAACATAGAAAGAGTGAATCTTATAATATTAGGATTCTAGAAAAAGCTAAGATTTATGAGATTGAATAAGACTTGAGCCACTCGAACATGGTTACTCATGAAGCATAGAAATGGATTGAAGAGGAGTGGATGGATTTCATTGACGATACTACCACTTAGTGTCAACTCCCCCCCCCCCACCATGTTGGTCTACCTGGAAGTTTTTACCCAACAAACTAAGGTTTACAAAAGTTTGAGGATATGGTGAAATTGCACAAAGCATAGGGTTACTCTTGAAGCATAGAAATAGAGTGAATTGTTTGCATTAAGATAAATTGTTTAATTGAATATACAACCGTTCAGTTTCAAATCCCCCCTCCCTCCATGTCGTCCTACCTGAAATTCTTTACCCAACAAACTAAATTTTGCAAAAGTTTGAGGATATGGTGAAACACATGAAGGATAGGGTTGCTCATGAAGCATAGAAATAGAGTGAAGAGGAGTGGATGGCCTGCATTAAGATATGGGATTTCATTGAATATACTACCACTCAGTTTCAA
>ML777618.1:197494-210168 GCA_009831015.1 Picea engelmannii
ATGACACAAATATTTTCTCTAGGAATGCCTTCTGAGAAAACCCAGCTAGAAGGTGAGGTTTATTTGCTCTCTTTTCTCTAGTATGGAAATAATGCAAGTACAAAGGAGAAGGCACTCTCTATGGATTTACCTAAGAACTTTGGCCTGTTAGGTTGCTACAGAACATTAACCCCCTCTGTTATGCTCTCTAATTTCCCTCTCCCAGTTACTCTGCTCAACTATGGAACAAAATACAATAGTATAGAATGGAACCCCTTCTCCTCCGAGTGGTTCGGTATTTAACATAGCCCGATAGCCATCTAGGGGTAGGTTTGTTACTTCCACAAACCTCAATTGTGATAGGGTTTTGGACCTTATAGAATATTCTTGAAATTACATATGTGGCTATCCTCATATGCATGAGTAATAGGGGTTGATCTGGCATCCTCTTGTATCGTGGTGTTCAACACAATAGGTCAACTTGCAGTAGGAATAAATTTTGCATACGAGCTTTGATTGATGCGATTTTTGCACCGTTGGAAAGGTATTGATGTGTAGAATAGTGTCACAAGGCCTAAGCTATGTTGGGAAAGTTTTAAGCCTAAAAAATTTCGTTTGGTTCCTCAAAATGGCCCTGGAAGGTTCCGGACCCCAATTTTCCAAACTAGGACCTGCCACTAAAATGGCTCTGCAAGCTGATTCCTCCAATATTTTCCACTCTAAAAGGATCGAGATACCTGACAAACAATATAATGATCCAATCCATATCATATCTCCCCATTTAGGGAGGCTTTTGGTCCCCAAAAGCTTCATTGAATGAGGTGAGGAAAGTTTTCCTCCACCTTCTCCCGAGAACACCACTTTTCTTTGCCTAGAAATTATCCTTTCAACCCAATTTTCCAAAGGTCATGTTGCCCCTGTCTTGTACCTCTAGACCACTTATGCAAAACTATGTCCTTTGCCAACTTTTCCTGAGCATCTAGTGCTAAGTCCTCTATGGAAGGTAGGACCTACACCTCCTCTTGATCCAACATGAAAGGCTCATAAAGTTTGAGATTCTTCACTTTCGTTGTTGAGTAAATGTGCATGTATGGGGGTAGACTAAGTCTGTAGGAGTTATCTCCCACCTTTTCCAATACCTCAAAAGGACCATATCGTGGAGCCTTGATATTCTTACCATGACTCTGTAGTCTTTCCTTATTCGACTGTAACTATACTTTGTCTCCCATATTCTTACCACAAAGTAAATATTCTCTTTATTCTATGTTGGTTATGCCTAGGCTTGTACTTTTCCTGTGATTTTTTCACTGTCTCTTATACTTGCAAATGGATCTACATGATCTTCTCAACAATTTTTTTTGCTTTTAATGCATATCATGTGAGGTCCTCCCTCACTCCTCCTTGTTGTCCATATACAACATCTAAGGGTGAAGGTGCCAATACCCAAAGCAAGTTTCAAACGGTGACTTACCATTAGAAGTATCGACTGCTCTGTAATAAGAGTGTTGTATATAGATCAAATTTTCATCCCAGGTATTCGAAAGCTTCTAATTGTAACCCCTCAAAAGTTGCGCCAAAGTCTTGTTGATTACTTTTATATGCACATTTGTTTATGGATGGAATGTTGTATATCTCTTCAACTTAGTGTCCATATTCTCCCACATCGTAGTCCAAAATGCACTGAGAAATCTTGTATCCATATATGAGATGATGATCCTTGGTATCCCAAAGTGCACCCAGACCTATTCAAAGAACAAGTTTGTTACTTCTTTTCCCCTGATGGTCTTTTTACAAGGCATGAGAATGCAGATTTTGTTGAACTTGTCAACTACCACAAATAAATAGTCATGTCCCTTTTGTGTGGTTGGTAAACCTCTCACAAAATCCATGGAAATGGTTTCCCAAGGTCGAGTGGTTACAGGTAAGGGATGGTTTAGACCTTGTTTCTTGTTACTGGGCTTGTTGGTACAACAAAGTATACATCCTCTAATATATTGTGCTACATCTTCTTGAATTCCATGCCAATACACATACCTTTGTAAATTAGCAATTGTCTTCCCAACACCAAAATGTCTTGCAACCTTGGAGGTGTGAGCCTCTCTGAAAAGCTACATTCGTTCACTTTTAGGGACATGGAGCTTGTCAAGCTTGTAGAGTAAACCATTCTTAAAATGATAGTCAACCTTTTCATCACCTTCTTCTATATGAATTTGGTCATGTAGCTGCTAAAACATCTCCTTGAAGTCCCCATCTTCTATGTATGCCTCTTTGTATGAATCGTGGGTAAAAGGCTCCATGTGCATTAGAGTTCCCAAAGTTGTAATCTTGGATGTGGGTAGTCATGAAATCATGTATGCCAACTTGTTTGTGTTTCCCTTCTTATACTTGATGACTAGATGAAATTCTTGTAAAAACCCCATCCACTTGTAATGTCTGGCTTGTTGTAGATTAGTCTGGGCCTGCAAATACTGTAATGGTTGGTGATATTTGTGGATGATGGTCTCCCTTCCCATTATATAGTGCTTCCACTTCTTGATAGCTTGAACTAGGGCATATAGTTCCTTGTCATAGGTAGGGTAGTTGAGAACTGCCCCGTGAAATATTTCATAATGATAGCATAGAGACCCTCCTCCTTGCATTAAAATGGCTCCCGTGGCATACCCACTTGCATAATATTTATTTTCATCTCATCTAAGGCCTTCTAATGATTCTTTCTCCACTGTAAACTCTTACCACTGGATATTGTGGCATGGACTGGTGCAACTACCATTGAAAATGAAGCTATGAACTTCCACAAGTATTATGTTGCCCCAAAAAAACTCTTAACTTTAGTGACATTTGTAGGAAATGGCCATTTCATGATGGTCTCCATATTTGTGAGATCTATCTTGAGCTCCCTTCCACCGATCACATACCCCAAATACACCAAACACTGTTGAGAAAACTCACATTTCTTGAGATTGGTTAGCAGTTGGTGCTTCTTCAGAGTCTCTAACACCTGCATAAGATGTGAGATGTGCTCCTCCTATATATCATCCAAACAAATAATAACAAATGAATCTAGATAAGGACGTAAAACATCATTCATTAGTCTCATAAATGTAGTTGGTGTGTTGCATCCACCGAATGGTATAACCAACCACTCATACAAACCTTGTCTTGTCTTGAAGGCAATCTTCCAGGTATCTTCTTCATTGACTCGTACTTGGTGATATCCTGATTTCAAATCTAACTTAGTGAAGTACTTGGCATGTTGCAGCTATTCCAACAGACCAATGATACTTGGTAGAGGTTATCGATTATTCAATGTAATCTTGTTCAATTCCATGTAATCGATACACATTCTCCAAGTCCCATCCTTCTTGGGTATAATTATGATGGGTAACCCATAAGGTGAGGTACTTGGTCGAATCACACCCTGCTCCAGTAACTGTTGCAACTACTTCTTCACTTCACTCGCTTCTAGAAAAAACTGTCTATACAACCCAATTTTCGGAAATGGGGAATCTAGAAATAATTGTATTTTGTGCTCCACATCCCTCTTGGGTGGTAACCCTTTAGGATCCTTGAACACTCCTATGTATTCCTATAGGAACTCCTCCAATTGATGTTTCTACTCTTTAGTACACCCCTCCAAGGATGCCTTCACTCTCATTGACTCATCATCATAATGATTTTCTCTTAAGAAAAGCAAAACATATTTCTTACAAGAACTAATCAACTTCTTAGCTTGGTTGGCACTTACCAATGAGATATTTGACTTGCCTTTATGTGCGTTAATGGTGTAGAACTTCCCATCCTTAAATAGTCAGTACTGGTTGGATCTCCACATGAATATTGCATCCCTCGTATACACGTAGGGGCTTCCGGACACTACTCCACATACATCAAGGGGTACTACGTCCAATTCCACTTCATCAATAAAATCGGTACTTACAACAAATTTAATCTTACATTGTTTCATTACCTTTATCTTGGCATCCTTGTTTACCCAATTCAATGGATAGGGGTTGGGATGATTGTGAACCTCCAATCCAAGCTTGCTAACCAGATCCGCTACTATGAGATTAGCCTGTGAACCAAAGTCGAACAGAGCATCTATCTTGGTCTTGTTGACCTAAATCTTGATGTGGAAGAGATTGGGCATATTCTTCTCTTCCTGGTGATGAAGGCTACCTAGATTCACCTCCTTCTACATAGATGTGCAAACAATATTTCATCCACATCTGAGCCACTTTCAACTTGATTGCTCAAATATGTGTCTAGAAGGTTCTTTTTCTTTCTGTCCTTCTTGCAGTTTTTTGGGTTTAGCTCTGGATGTAGTTTCCAACACTTTTCCTCAGTGTGGCCATCAATGTTGCAAGGATTGCAATGGTTGCTCAGGGATATTTGCACTGATGTGTAGTGGTTGATTTCTTCTTATATTTCCCCCCTTTCCACTTCTTCTTCCCCTCCTTGGAATCTTTTGGGTGCTCTTTCTACTTCAAACCACTTGGCTTCCCCTTCTTTTGGCCTATGTTTTGCAGGTATTATGCATGTACACATGCCTCATCTATTTTATTTGGGTTGAAGATCATCACTTGCTTTCATATATGACTATGTAAAGCCCCCTAGATACTTGAGGAGTACATATGGGTTCTTGGGATAGATACCCAACATGATGGCCATCTTTTTGAACTTAGTGGTGTACTCTTGTACACTCTACCCCTACCTCTACCTAAAGTAGTGTCACCAGATCCATTGGTCCTCTACATACCTAAAAGGGTATAATTGGGACTTGATGATGGTTTTGAATTCATCCCACTTAGTTATTGGCGGATCACCCTCCATCCTAAGTGTTTCTATGTGGCTTTCCCACCAGGTTAAAGCATGGCCCTTTAACTTCAATCTAGAAAATGAAATCTTCTACCCTTCTTCTAGATGTTGAACGCAAAACTAAACTTCTAGTTTTTTCAACCAATGATTCAATTTTAGTGCATCGATCTCACCTTGTTACGGATTTATGTCCACTTTCACTTCCATCTTGAATAAGGATTGTGAAGGGTTAACAACACTCGAACTCGATTGCTCTTTCTTGGATTCTTTTTGTGACTCCTTTCCTTAGCCTTCCCATTTTCTTGATTTCCCCTACGATTCGATCTTCGAGTTAGATCTTCCATCATCTCCGAATGGTATGATATTTCTTGCTAGATCCGCCATGAGTAGGTTCATATAGCAACTAATTTCATCAACTTGTGCTTCCAACCACTCAAATCTCTCTTCTGCTAGATCTCGAGGGTTATTATGAACAGACTTGTCCACCATGGTCAGGGTTTCTGCAACTTCTCTTTAAGTTGATTCCTAGATCCTACAAATTCCCATAAATACCCAAAAGAAAAACCTACTTCGATACCAATATGATTTGTAAACTGCCAGGATATTCCACTGGAACARCTRGTCACAATAAATTTGATAATTAAAGTTGAAATATACACTATGAAGGTTAAATTCCTTTATATTCTAGAATATTTAGTTACTGATTTTCTRCTTATGCATRAAATGGATAAAATGTGGAAAATAGAGAATAGTAAAATACAATCACACACCATCCACAAAATGACACAAATATTTGCTCTAGGAAACCCTTACAAGAGAAAACCCGGCTAGAAGGTGAGGTTGCTYTGTTTTTTTTTTTCTCGGGTATGGAAATAATGAAAGTACAAAGGAGAAGGCACTCTCTATGGAGTTACCTAAGACGCGTGGCTTGTTAGGATGCTACAAAACATTAACTACTTCTATTATGATCTCTAATTTCCCACTCCCAATTGCGTTTCTCAGCTATGGAACAAATACAACATTATAGAATGGAGTCCCTTCTCCTCCTAGTGACCTGGTATTTAACATAGCCTGATAACCATCTAGGGGTAGGTTTTTGACTTCCTCAACCCTCAATTGTGATAGGGTTTTGGACCTTCTAGAAAATTCTTGAAATTAAATATGTGGCTAGCCCCATATGCATGAGTAACGGGGGCTGATGTGACATCCTCTCGTACCATGTTGGTCAACATAGTAGGTCAACTTGCGAGAGCCATAACTTTTGCATACGAGCTCCGGTTGACGTGATTTTTGCACCGTTGGAAAGCTATTGATGTGTAGAATAGCATCAAGGATTCATGGTTATGTTCAGAAATTTTTAACCCCAAAAAATTTCATTTGATGCCTCAAAATGGTCCTGGAAGGTTCCAGACCCTAATTTTCCAAATTGGGACTTGCCACTAAAATGGACTTGCAAGATGATTTCTCCAATTGTTTCCATCATGAAAGGATCGAGATAGATTAAAATCAATATAATGATCCAATCTGGATCAAAATAAGCAATGAAAGAAACTCAACTTAAATGTACTTTTCCTAAGATTGACAAATATATTAAAACATTTAAGGGAGTTGCCAATTTTAAAGGCCACTTGTAAGAAAAATATATTCCCTTGTAATGACTTGTGTAGAGTTCTTTTTATCAATGGGAAAAGTATGAAAAAGAAGTATTTAGGGAGCAAAACCCAATTTCACTTAGGGGTTAAGTCATGGTTATCATAACCAATTTTGTAAGTGTATTTATAGTGGAATTTGAGAAGTAATATAGGTTTTTGGATGCTAAGGATTTTTGAAGAACTATTATTGTAAAGAACTACTTTGAATACATTGATGAATTAAGAAGCCAGACCATTTTAATGATTGAAGGAAGCTTTTCATATACATTGAATGTTGTGGACTAATCTACAACTCGACTTATAGCGTGGATGTTTTGTAAGACATTGCTTATTGTGTGTTTCAGGATATCCTAAAACACCATTACTAGTTTTTTCATTTATTTTCTTCAACCAATCTACAATAATTTATTTCATATTAAGTTTAGATTCTTATTTTATTGGAAAGTATTGTTATTCAATCTGATAGTTCTTATAGAACTAATTCTCGGATCTTAAAGAATAAACAATAATCTTTCCTCTATATTGAGAGCTAACTCTCAAGGCAATGTTCTTTTATTTCAAACATTGATTAGATAATATATATGTTTTATTTCTTATCGATCTTTGGAAAATAGTGAAAAGAAACATCACAACAAACTTAAATCTTATCTAAAGGCTATCCAACCATTAACCCAGAGGGTGTATTATACCAGACAGGGAAGATTCTAATTGGCTCTCTTCACTAGGTTAAACCCATGTTGTTGACATTTGGGTATTTTTCCCTGTCAACATCGTGGTGTGTGATTTCTCTTCTAGTATGCCTCAAACATGTGGTTGGACGAGGAATCAATTTACTTGCTTTCAGTAGACTAAATTTACTTTCTAGCAATTGTATTTAAATTCCTAGAAGGTAAAGGCACTCCGTAGTAGTGAGCCAAAGCACCAAACAAGAAAGATATGTTGAGGGTTACTCATGCTACAAAATGCCCACACTTGCAACAATTACTTTTAATTCTAAGATGTGGAGATATTTTGCAGTATTAAGCTTGAGAGTTAAGAGGGTATTTCATGTCCTAGATGACCCGTGCTATAGAATACCTACACTCTTGTTGCATTAATATTCCACAACACTCATAGATCAAGAGAAATCAAATTCAAGTAGTGTTTGAATCCTTTATGGTTACACTAATTGTGCATGACGCCTCACAAGCTTACACTTCCTTAGTTGATAATTTAAGTGCAATTTAGGGATTCAGCCACCTTTATTACTACAATTTGTTAACTTGCCACCTTTTAGATCCATTGCTAGGGAGGTGCTAAGACCACAAAGGGTGAAAATGACTTTGAAGTAAGGGTTTCATTATGAAAGGGAGAAGGAGACAGGGTTTCCAAGTGTTCCCTTTTGTAGTGATCCTATTTCTTGAGGGTTCTATAGCTCAAAGAGCCAAAGGATTTCTATGTCTTGGATGACTCATGTTTCAGAACCATTATACTACATAATCTTTCTCTTATTATAGTTGCAATCAATAGATTTCTTTAATTGCATGCCTCCATGTAGGGATAAGCTATATCACCTTCATGCAAAACAAATTTAAAAATTGGTGCAGGGGAAGCAAAAAACATTATTCATGGAAGGACATGGAAAACAAAGAAGAAAAATTATGGAAGAGCCTCTTTTCCTTACTCTAGTTTTGCATTAATATGGATACTTTCATCCTTGAACGACAATATGGATTTTGTGTGTGAGTTATCTTTATTCTACTAATCAAACCCTCACCTATGTCATTCACATTTGATTCCTATGACCAATTTCAAGTGTGCATAATTTGATTTTTTAATTTTAGGGACAGTTGGTCATTCCACTTCACTCCTTTTCATCTCATGTTTCTTGTTGGTAGTCATTATTTTGAGGGTTAATGATTAGATAAGAGAAATATGTTAGGGATAATTTTCCTTCCATGCATTTCACTTGCTCATCAATGAATCAAGTCTTGGGCGCTTAATTCAGCTCCTATGATGCACTAATGCACATATATGAAAGATGAACATGGGTACCTCTTGCTATAGAATTGTTGTCGACAAACTACCTCCAATACCCTAATCATACATTCCCTCCACCTACCTTATAAATCTACATTCAATACCTTTTATAACAACACACAATGTCTCTTGGTCCTTAAATTTACGATTGGTTGAAATATCAGTTCATGCTAAATCAATGTATTGATGTTTAAGGTATTGTCGATTGCATTACTCTTTGGAATCATCATGATTTTTAGTCCAATGACCAGCACTATGGAAGTGGAGGAGAAGGATAAGCATGTTTCGTGAGCTAGAGGGGAACATAATAGTCACATCAATTACCTCGAGATAAGCCCATGGATACACTTAATATCCCAATCTTTTAAGGGGTAATCGAATGAACCATGTTTTTCACACAAATTGGTACCTTTAAACTCAACGATGACTAATACTAGCCCTCTTTCCAACTCCTCAACATATTACCTATTTTCCAATCTTGCAAGAATTCTAGAAATAAGTGATATGGTACCAATAAGTGACTTATGTAGCTTGTGAAACCTCTAACTTGCTGCACAAATCTTTACCCGGTAACATGAGGAAAACAATTGTAGAATACCTCTTTCACATTTAGCTTAAGATCAATGACCCAACCTAGATTTTAAGTCTCTAAGAGAGCCATGGAATCTTAATATGATCTTAAAAAAATGTATTAAAAACTGCAACATGTTCTTCATTTGGGATTAGGTTTGCATTTTTATTTATCTAAAATTTTTAGGTCATATTAGGTTGCATTTATAAATCATCATTAGATAAACCCCATTGTGAAAGGGTTAAGGCCTTTTATACTTCATGCCTTCAAAGAGAAAATTAGTAGCATATTGACCCTCCCCAACCTTCCTAAAAAATGAACCCTCTACACTTCCATGGAAAGTTAAGCCCAACTCTTTCCATAGTGTTTTGAGTTGATGAAATTGCTAAAAACATATTCAGAATGGTTACATCTTGTGGGTTCAAATAGAGATATTTTCAAAACATATTTCTACAGAATATGTTACTTGGAGTCTAGTTTACGATTCAAATTGAATCAATTCATTTTGATATCATACAAAAAAGTTATCTCGAATTCGTGATTGCATGTCCCAAAATCTGCATTGTTAAAAAATTTCATCCTAATTGTTCATCATCATATTTGACATAATAAATCAAAATGATTTTAAAAATTGTTTCTATGGGAGATATGTATATGAATCTACTTTCATGTCCCACTAGAATCATGTCAATCCGTCATCGAAAAAAAGATTTTTGTCCAAAAAGGTAATTGTTGGTCCATGTTGGAAATTGTAAACAACTCTGCCATGCATATTATTCATCAACATATTTGTCATATTAAATCAAAGTATTTTTAAAGCTTGTTTCTATTTGAGATATATATTTGAATATACTTTCATCTCCATCTGAATAATGTCAACCCAACATCGGATGAAAGAGTTACGCCAAAAAGTGTGGTTGTTGGTCTATGCTGGAAATTACAAATAGCTTTGTCATGCAAGTTGTTACTTGGAAAATTTGACATATCAATCCAATGCACTTTAAAAACATTGTTCTACTAGATATATACCTATAGATGTACTACAATCTAATTTTTGAATCAATTCGATATGATATTGCATGAAAAGGTTATCATAAAACACTGCTTTGTAGTCTAGGCTAGCTACCACTCCTCAACATGTTAAAAATGAAAACCACTTAATGATTCATGTTTGGATTTGTTTTATATGCATTACTTGCAATAATTTTTTGATGGTTATTAGAAGAATAAATTCCTCACATCTCTCTTCTTTCACAATTTTCATCGAAACATGTGTTAGTTTTTTGCAGGTCACCAAAGGATCAACTAGGTCAATTTATCCCATGAAGGAGTGATTACTAAAGAGTTCTATAAATTTATATAGAAATGAAAAATTACCAAGAAATCTAAAAAAATTCAAGACCATATGGTGTTGAGTCCTTAAAAAACCATGTTTGTAGTACAAGTTCCTGGGAGATTGTTATGGAATTGGTCAAGTCGCTATACCAACAAGACAAAGATTTTCCATAAAGTTGTGGATGAATGAAGTAGATGGAAAATGAAGAGTTAATTATGGGAATAAAATAAGAAATGGTGCTACAAAAGTAAGGTATACCATGCTATAAAAGTAATGTATTCATTAGTCTTAGACATCAACCTTGTGATTAGGGACAATGCTACACAAGAAGCCTTTGATCCAGAATCGGATCCAGAAGCCTGACAGGGCTAAAAAAGGCTCAAAAATGAAAGTGCTCGGAATCCGACGAAACTAGCGTCATTGCGTCTGTCTCGTCTTCCTGATTCTGGCCATATATTTACTTCGTCAAATGGACTTTGTATGTGAAAGATATCGCGTTCTGTTTGAAAACCCAAACAAGCAAAAAAAGGGGATGACTGTACAGTGCCACGTGGCAGGCTGATTGTACAGGCCGTATGGTCGTACAAATGATGTGGCATCTCCTGGAGACGACACATGGCAGGTGATGTGGCATACGGGAGACAACTGGACCAGTCATAGGGTGACACGTGTCACCATTGTAAGGGTGACACGTGTCACCATTGTAAGGGTGACACGTGGCACAGGCTGACATGGCAGACACGTGGCAAGGCTGACAGGGAAGGTACGGTGACAGGTGGCAGGCATGTGGACGAGTCAGCATTTGACACTTGGCAGTTTTTGGTTGGTTGTTGATGTTCCACGTGGCCCAGTCATGGGCTACCACGTGGCACCCTATGGTTGGTTCATGGTTTATGTAAAAGTTTATGGTCTCCACCGGGGTCGAACCCCTGACCTCTCCTCCACGCAATGGACTGGCAGGGCCGGGCTAACCACCCGGGCCACTAGTGTTCCTTGTTAACTATAAGGCAAAAAACATATTTAAGTTTTATTAAAGGTTTCATTGGAGGCAGAAAGGGTCGGGGCTTAGCCCCAGCCCATGGTTTAAATGTCGTTACCACATGACCGCCCCATGTAACCGGGAGCGCGGGGTTAAAACTATGCGGGAGTAATGGATAGGGCCTAGCCCTTGGACCTCGCGCCGACATGTAACCACGGCCACAGAACCGGGGCCTATCCACTATTTTGGGTGCGGGTAAGTTTGTTAGCTCGCGGTCTTTGACCACGTCGAAGACCAGGAGCCAGGGACAGGGGGGCCAGCGCACAACCAGTTGAGCGCCCGGCCACATGGCCACCTCCCATATGACTAGGAGCGCGCGCATATTGGGGGTTGTGCCTAATTTTATACAAAAATGGGTTTTTGTTATATAGTTTGGATTTTATTGATTTCCAAGTCTGTTAATAATGGATTTTCTCTATTTTTGGGAGATATTGGGCATTTTTGGAGCCCAAATTTTGGGAGGAAGTTGAGGATGGATAACCAACTTCAGATCTATATAAACCAGGCCTGTTTGAGGCCATGGAGGACATTCAGAGCAGAGTTATGCTGAAGGGAAGCCAAGCCAAAGCCATTTTTATAAAGGGAAGCTATTGAGGAGCAGACGCTTGCGGGCCATTTTTGGGAGCTTCGGACATTCGTTTTGTGTGCCGTTTTCTTTGCTGGGTTCTAGAGATCTGGAAGAACATGACTAGATTAGTCTTGTAGCCAATTGGCATTGTTGTGATGTACTTTTGAGCTTTTGAACAGAAATAAAGAAGCCTCCCCCACAGAGACAAAGGCCCAGAGACGTAGGCAACATTGTGACGAACTCTGTTATCAATTCTCGTGTTATGGTTTGATGTCTATTATTTCATTCCATATCTGCATATGTGTATATGGCTGTCATAATTCCTTTTCTTTCCTCATTCTTTCATTAAGCTTCTCAATTGGATAATTAACGCATGCAAAATTAAAACTCAACCATAGTCATTAAAAGATCCTACGGATCAAGTGGTATCAAAGCTAGTTGACATTTGGATTTGAGTTTTGCATGCTAACCAGGGAAAAGCTACAGCATGGTGAAGGCGAGATTGTTGCAGAGAATCCATTAATTGGATTGAGAAAGAGATATTCTCACAGCGAGAAGATGGCATCGGAAGAAGGGATTTCTCAAGATGAGAAAGAGTCCCGGAAAACATTCCTTGCTATGTCGGAGATGGTGAAAGTTTTGTACGAGGATTACTTGGAACGAAAGAGACCAGTTTTGGGTGAATCTTCAAAGGG
>ML777618.1:224581-236329 GCA_009831015.1 Picea engelmannii
TTTTGTGGATCAAAATTCCATGAGTGAATTCTTCAAGAACTATTTGATTTTCAGCCAATGGTAAGGCATCTTTAGAGAGAGAATCTACAAAAGTATTTAATTCCCTAAATACACGAGAGAAAATAAGTTGTCAAAATAAAACAAAGATAGATTTTAGTTGATGAGTAATTTGTTGAAGCCCCAAATTCGATACATGTAAGTCCTCCTTCATCCAGTAAATGGTTGATTTTGAGTCACCAAAAAACTGAAGTTCAAGCATGTTTCTATCCACTACACAATTGAGAAGAGAAAAAAGTTCTTTGAATTCACCCAGATTATTTGTGCCTGGACCCAAATTAGCTCTGCTAGATGTATAGTGAGGGTCTAAAAGCTTGAGAAGAAAACCAAGTCCCACCATACCTTGACAAACCCTATAAAAAAAAACCAAACAACACTTTTATTTATTTCCAACTCTCGAATCATTTGGGGCTTCTTAATGCATTGAGTAGGCTTGTAACATTGAAGTAAAGACAAAAGTTGATGAAAAACCTTGAATGTTGGTGAAAATTTTCCACAAAAAATACTTGCATTTCAATCCAACCAAAGCCCCCAAGTGACCAAAACTAGGAGGATTCGCTAATCCTTCAAAGAGGGGTGAAGGAAGTACTCATGAAAACATTATGATAATGAGTCCATGTCCCGAAAATACTCCAAAGATAATTGATAATCTCAGACCAGACATGTCGGGTAAATGAACACTCCAAAGATAAGTGTGTATTTGTTTATTCAGACCCTTTGCATAAATAACAAATGCCCGACCCCTTTTTATTTCATAGCTACATTTTTTTCCAAGTCAGTTCTTTGCATTTTAACACCAACCAAAAAATAGAATACCCTTTAGAGGCCTTTTGATTTCCAAAGTTTTTTATACCACCAGAAAACTATAATATCATCCGAGGATTGCAAATACTAATATCCCAATTTAGTCAAGTAATGGCTTCGAGATGCATAGAAATACCAAGCCATCTTCCGCCATCAATAGATGAATATGTGCCTTATTTAGTTTGGACGTGAATTGATTCCAACATCGTGACTAGTTTAAATTGATACCCAAAGCCTCCACATATAACCATCCTTGGCTCCACATTGTCATGCGAGCGACATCACTTATGTTATGTAACATACATCGACCAATCCCTTGGAGTTGTAGCACAAGCACCTCAAGAAGAAAAATTATATCCCCACAATGTACAATTGCATCCGATCTTATCCTCACCTTTGAACTTGAACCGACTTTCTAGGCCAGGAACTGACCTATAAGAGGAAAGGAGATAGTAAAAGCTTGTCATTGATTGGAAACATTATGTGTAGGCTTCTACTACCTTCAGATCTAGTCTAAAATATAATTTGACGTTATGTATTTTTCTACCAAAGGCTATCCCGAGTTAGAAAAACCCGGAGAGACTTTGCAACAAATGTTGAAAATCAATAAATTTTTTAATCTGCATCCACCAAGGCACTTTGGTTTGGATAGAATTTTCAAATTGACCAAATGTGATCCCAAGTACTTTGCAGTACCTTTCTAGAGATAGTTCATACACAATTTCCTAATACAAGTGAGGATACCTTTTGGGACGAGCATAAGCAAGTGCCATTAAACCAAAATTGCATCGATCACATACTTTACAAGGATCAATTGACCTCCTCGAGATATCCATCGATTGCACTAGAAAATAGTTTTTCCCTCTATCCTAGATAACAATCACTTCTAGTTTGATATGCCATAGTTATTTGGTTTCGACATGTATCCAATATATTTTAAACCATCCATCATGTCAAAAGAAGGGAAGTTGAAAAGATTTGCAAGGCTTAGTTTAGAAGCTTCCTCTACATCCAAAAAATATATAGTAGACTTGTTGATATTAATTACCATACTTGTAGCTTCATGAAAAAATTCCAAAACTTCCTTTAAGACTATGTCTTCAGCCTCCAAATAATAGTAGAAGATCAACACATCATCAATGAACAACACATGTGTAAGGCATTCGAGTTTCCCCTGTCGAATACCTCGAGTAGATATGAAGAAATGAGATCCCGAACTATTTATTAAGACAATGAAGGAGACCGAGTTGACACAACACATAACCTATATAACCATAGGGAGAGAAAACCCTATATGAAGAAGCAAAAGCTTGAGGTAGAGCTAGGAAACCCGATCATACACTTTCGAGAGATCGAGTTTTATTACCAAGACTGGATGTTTTTTGGATTTGATTGAATGCAGATCCTATTGCGTTGAACTAATGGTCTTGTGGATGATCCCACCCTTGAGAAAATTGAATTGTCTAGGCATGATGATCTTGGATAAAATTGATTTGTGTTGGTTGTAGAGCTTTGTTATCTTCTTGATTCAAAGGACTTGTTTTAGTCATGTTTGGACCCCATTTCTGATGCGGAGGTGAGTGGGGGATCCCCCCCCCCCCCAACATCTAGAACTAGGGAGGTCCAAGGGCAACACCCCCGAAGTGAAAGTTTTGGGAAATTTGCCTTGTAAAATATTGTAATTTCATAGTTAATCTGGACCATTCATTACAAGGTCACAGATTTGACAGTAGAAGTTATGTTACAGATTTTTTCCCTAGAAGGAAACCCTCTTTTATGAGGAATTGTATTGTGGATATGTATGTGAGTGAATATTTGTATTCTAAGAGAGGGGATTGTGAGAGAAAGAAGAGGAAGTTACAATGGGTGTGATGTAGGTTGTATCCCTTCATTTTGTTGGATAATAATAAAGGAAGGGCTGACAATTTCTTTGGTGGATGTATCCCACATTGGGTGAACCATGTATATATGTGTCTCTATTGTATGGTGTATCTTCTGTGTTTTATTTTATTTCCTTGCGATCCTCTTTTTCTAACAACTGGTATTAGAGCGAAAGGTAACTCGTAGGAAAAGAGGGTTCCTAGTTCGAGTGGGAGGAATGACGAAAGATGGAAAATTTAGGGTCGAGAAATTTAACGGCCAAAACTACCAGTTATGGAAGATGTAGATGGAAGATTATTTATATCAAAAGGATCTTTACCTACCTTTGGGAGAAAAATAAAAGCAGTCAACGAGTATGAGGGACGAAGAATGGGAGGTACTTGACAGAAAGGCACTAGGAATGATATGACTGTGCCTGGCAGCATCAGTGGCTTTGAATATTTCGAAAGAAATACATCAAAGGATCTAATGGAAGAATTGGCTAAACTATATGAAAAACTCTCGACTTCCAACAAGGTAATTCTAATGAAGGGATTATTTAATATGAAGATGTTAGAAGGTGGGTTTGTTGTCGACCATTTAAATGTATTCAATATAGTTATTAATCACGTAAGTTCTGTTGGAGTGAAATTTGACGAAGAGGTTAGGGCTATTCTAATTTTGTGCTCATTGCAAGAACCCTGGAACGATTTGGTCATGGTTGTAAGTAACTATGTCTCTGGTTCAAACACTTTGAAATATGATGATGTTGTTGGTGTTATCCTTAGCGAGGAAATGCGATGGAAAAGCACAGGTGAGACATTAGGTAATGCGTTGACCGTGGAGAACAGGGGAAGACAAAAGGAAAGAGGAAAGAGCTCAAGGAACCGTAGGAATTCTAAGAAGGGAAGATCCAAATCAAGACTAGGAAAGATATAATGTTGGAATTGTGGGAATAAAGAACATCTGAAGAAAGACTACATAGCTCCAAAGAAACAAAGAGATGGACAACAAGAAAAAAATAAGGAAGCAAATGAAATAGGTGATGTGTTACAAGATGCTCTGATTCTTTCTTTATATGATATTATTGAATCTTGGGTAGTATATTCAGGGGCTTCATTTCATGCCACACCCCACAGGAAATATTTCCAAGATTGTGTTCAAGGTGATTTTGGATAGGTTTATTTGGGTGATGATGAACAATGTCAAATTGTTGGAATGGGTAAGGTACACAAAAAGCAAAAGAATGGAAACCAATGGTTACTGAAATAGGTGAGACATATACCATATCTGAGTAGAAATCTACTTTCAACATGGCAGTTGGTAAGTGAAGGTTGTATATCTACATTTACAGATAAGGAGTGGAAGGTCACTAAAGGATCACTAGTAATGGCAAAAGGAGATAAGGTAGGTACAATGTATTTATGTACTGGTAATGTTGACTCGTCTTTCTCTTTAGCTTATATAGGAGTGGATACAACATTGTGGCATCATAGGCTTGGACACATGGGTGATAAGGGGATGCAAATACTTCACAAAAGGAATTTGTTGCCAGATCTTAAACAAGTTGATTTGGATTTTTGTGAGCACTGTGTTCATGGAAAACATAAGAGAGTCAGATTTCTCAAAGTCAAAAATGAAAAGAAGAGTGAAAAGTTAGAGCTTGTGCATACACATGTATGGGGACCAACTCATGGATCATCTCTTGGTGGCTCTCATTATTATGTTACTTTTATTGATGATGGAACTAGAAAAAACTTGGGTTTATTGCATTCGACAAAAAATTGATGTTTTTGACAATTTTAAGAAATGGAAAGCTTTGGTTGAGAATTAGACAAGAAAAATGTTGAAGTGTCTTAGATCAGACAATGGAGGTGAATATTGCAACAAGGAGTTTGATGATTACTGTTCATACCATGGGATTCATAGAGAGAAGACAGTTCCAGGAACACCACAAGAAAATGGTGTGTCAGAAAGGATGAACATGGCAATCATGGAACGTGCAAGGAGTATGAGATTGCATGATGGGTTGCCCTTACAGTTCTGGGCAGATGTTGTAGACATTGTTGTTTACTTAATAAATAGAGGGCATTCAAGCTCTTTGGATGGTGACATTACAGAGGAGGCATGGATAGGTAAAATGGTAAACTACTCATTTTTGAAGACTTTCGGTTGTGAAGCATTTGTCCATATTGATAAAGAAAATAGAACAAAGCTTGAGGAAAAATCTAATAATTGTACCTTTATTCAATACAATGTTAATGATTTTGGTTATCGCTTATGGGATTGTGAAAATCATAAAATCATTAGGAGTAGAGATATGGTATTCAATGAAAAGGTCATGTCAGAGATCAGTTGCAGGGAAATAAATGTTGGGTATGTGTTATATTCTTTGCATGAGCACTGAGAAGTTCTCTTGGTGTAGAGGATCCATGGGCATTGTTGCCCTGGATTGTTGACTATGTAACCATGTAAATCCATGTATGCAAAGAAAACAACAAGTGGGAGAATTTTGGGTATGTGTGATATTCTTTGCACGCAGGGGGGTGCAAGGAAAATTTTGTTTCCTTGGGAAATGTGTCTCATTTTTGCTTCGTTTTTTCATGTTGCCTCGATTTTTGTGTCCATTGTTGGGTGATTTTTCAACACATGGTTTTTGTCGATGGTTTTCTATTTCCGGTTAAGGAATTAGGGTTGTTGACTAATCCAGGTCATTGGGTTAGGGTTTTGGATGTCGTTGGCTCCTATATGTATATTGTATTGTAAACAATGTATCACTATGAATGAATATAAAATATGTTGGTTTTCTCGGTTTGGGTTTCCAGGGGAAAAATCTATGTATAATGTTTGTATTTGCCATTGTATCTTTTCTATTCTTTTACTGAAAATTTGTTTGCAGTAAATATTGTACAAGGTTAAAATCTACAAGAAACAAGAAAAGGAAAACACATAATACACAGTGCTTAATGAAATCAAAGAAAATGAAATTCCAAAGGTACCAGAAAATCAAAATGTACAACAACAGGAGCAACATGCACCTCAAACTCCTTCAAGTGTTGTTAGAATATCTACCAGGTTAAGTATACCCCTTGAACGATACTCTCCTTCATTGTATTATTTAATGTTGATCGACTATAGTGAATGAGAAAGTTATGAAGAGGCAATGCAAGTAGACACTAAAAAAAAGTTGGATCAAGGCATGAAAGAGGAAATGGGTTCCTTGGTAAATAACTAGACTTGGGGGACTTGGTTCAGTTGCATGCAGGAAAAATATCACTATAGAATAAATGGGTTTGAAGGTTGAAGGAAGAAGATGGAGGCAAAAAGTGGTACAAGGCTAGACTTGTTGTAAAGGAGTTTGCACAAAAGAAAGGTGTAAATTTTGATGAAATGTTTTCTCTAGTTGTTAAAATGACTTCAATTAGGACTATTTTAAATCTTGTGGTAGTAAAATATTTGCATCTCGAACAGTTCGAAGTGAAAACAATTTTTCTCCATGGAGATTTCGAGGAAGAGATTTATATGCATCAACCACAATGGTATTAGGTCAAATGAAAGGATAATTTGGTATGCAGGTTGAAGAAGAGCTTGTATGGCCTAAAACAAGCTCCAAGACACTGGTATTTGAAGTTGGACATGTTTATGACAAAATAAGGTTATAATAGATGTCATTTTGATCACTGTGTTTATTTTAAGAGGCTAGAAAATGGAAGCTATATTATCTTGCTATTGTACGTAGATGACATGTTTGTTGTATGGTCTAACATGAAAGATATAAATGTGCTAAAAAAGAAATTAGCCAATTCATTTGCGATGAAGGATTTGGGTGCTGCAAAGAAAATCCTTGGTATGAGAGTAACAAGAGATAGGAAAAATCGCAAATTGACATTGTCTTGGGGTGAGTACATAGAAAAGGTGTTGGAGAGGTTTAGAATGCAGAATGAAAAACCAGTTAGTACACCTTTGGCCAACCATTTCAAATTAACCAAGGAAATGTGTCCCAAGACACATGAGTAGATAAAATACAAGTTCAGGGTCCCTTATTCATCAACAATTGACAATTTGATGTATGCAATCATGTGCACAAGACCAGATATTGCACATACAGTGGGAGTTGTGAGCATGTATATGAAAAACTCAGGTAAAGAACATTAGGGGGCAGTAAAATAGTTTCTCAGGTATTTGAGAGGTACTGCTACTCATGCATTATGTTTTGGAGGTTCAAACATTGTTCTACAAGGATATGTTGATTTAGATATGTCAGGTGATAAAGATAGCATGAGGAGCACCACAAGGTATGTTTTTATTGTAGGTGGAACAACAATAAGTTCGATTTCGAAACTATAAAATGTTGGTGCACTTTCAACAACAGAAGCAGAGTATGTTGCTACTACATAGGCTAATAAAGAGATGATTTGGTTACATAGGTTTATGGAGGAATTGGGAAAGCAACAGAATAATAACAAGTTGTATTGTGACAACCAGAGTGTCATTCATCTTGAAAAGAACTCAGCCTTCCATTCTAATACTAATACTATACAACTTGTGTACCATTTCATACAATCCGTCTTGGAAGATGGACTATTGAAGTTGGAAAAGATACATACTATCTAGAATTCAACAGACATGTTAACAAAGGTAGTAACTAGGGAGAAACTGAGTTCCTACTTAGTTTCAGTTGGCCTTCAAGTATGAAGGTGAAGATGAGAAAATTGCCAGGTCCAAGGTGGATCATAGTTCAACAGGTACAACAACAATGGAGTTGTTGTGATCAGTCTCCAAGCGGGAGATTGTTGGTTGTGGAGCTTGATTATCTTCCTGATTTAGAGGTCTTGTTTCAGCCGCATTTGGACCCCATTTCCTGACCTAGGGGGGGGTGGAGGGGGAGGGGTCTTTCCCCCCACATCTTGAGCTGGGGGGGTAGTGACACTTTATGGACCCCCCCTAACGAGGGTTCAAAAGAGAATTTTTGGGAAAATTTCCTTGTAAAATATTGTAATTTCGTAGTCAATATGGACCGTTTATAAGGTCGTAGATTTGACGGTAGAAGTTATGCTAGGGCCTTTTTCCCTAAAAAGAAACCCTCTTTTATGAGGAATTGTGTTTTGGTTGTGTATGCGAGTGAATATATGTATTATGAGAGAGGCGAATGTGAGAGAAAGAAGAGGAATTTACAGTGGGTGTGTTGTAGGTTGTATCCCTTCATTTTGCTGGATAATAATGAAGGAAGGACTGACAATTTCTCCGGTGGACATAGCCCACACTGGGTGAACCACATATATTTGTGTCTCTATTGTATTGTGTATCTTTTGTGTTTTATTTCTGCATCTATTTTATTTTATTGCTCTGCGATCCTATTTTTCTAACAGTTTGAGCCTAGCCACAATAACTTTGGCAATGATTTTGTACAAGCACTTGCATAATGCAATAAGCTTGAAATCATCAAATGATGTGGGGTAATCCACCTTCAGAATCATTTCTATAAAATTCGAAATAATATTCCCCAGCATTTTACTAGTTTGACGTATTTCTTCAACAATCTGTAGTAGGTCGTCCCCTACAATATCAAAAAAATATTCAAATAATTATGTAGTCTAGCCATTCGTCCTTGGACTCTTATCTCTTTTGAAAGAAGAAATAACACCAATGAGTTATTTTTTGGACACCTCAATATACAAGGAGACATTATCATCATCCTCAATGAGCTGTAGGAAGTACGAATGACCTTTAGCATTTAATCCATCTTGACTTGCTTTGGTTCTTTAAACAAATTTTTAGAGCGATCCACTCCCAAGTTGGCCAAATTTGAAAACCCATGAACCTTGTTGCCATTTGTGTTTTTTAGCTCCTAAATCGTGTTGAAATTTTTCCTATAGTTGCATATTTTTGGAAAAATTTGTATTTTGATCACCAACTTCTAACCAAAGAGCCTTGCTCTTTAATCTCCATTTTTTTTCTTATTCAAGCAAACACTTGGCTCGAAGTGATTCTAAAGAGTGGCTTTTTCTAAGTCTGCATGAGACACTGACACACCTTGATTCAAACCATAGACTATCTCGAGCTCAGACTCTACATTCTTAAGTTCCTGGTATCTCAACTTCCTCCTTTCTCCGACCCAAACATATACTTTTTCTTTAATCAATCGCATTGTTGACACAAATTGGAAACTCGCAGAAGCATCCATATCTACTTGAAAAAGTTTCCAATTATCTCGAATAAGTACACAAAACTCATTCTCTTCTTCCTAGGAAGGATTGTATTTGAATGGTGCACCGGGTTTCCCACCTACATGGGCTAGTTCGAAATAAATTGGGAAATGGTCAGAGCAATGCACCTTGCCAACCAATGATCAATATATACCAATGTTCTAGAAAAGAGCATGATGTGCAATGAATCAATCCAGTCTCTATGAAACCCCATCAACTTAATTAATTGTTGCTCCAAGTCGAGCATATTTTTACCTATTCTACATCTACCGAACCTGCCAATTCAAGCTAGTCAATGAAATAGTTTTCCAACTTATTCTCACGGGAAGAAGGTCCCAAAATTTCCTCCTTACTAAGGGTGAAGTTAATATCTCCCCCAATTATAATACGATTATAGCGGAGACAATTTAATGCAAACAATTTGTCCCAATAAACTTCCCTACCCTCACAAGGCTCATAGATATTTAGAAGGGATAATCACATATCCAACTCTTTGCAATATATCTTAGTACATAGGCTCGACCATATATAGAAACAATTTAAGAGAGAACAATTTGTCAAAAAACCAATAAGGATCCCCCTCGAGGATCTAACATAATCCAACCCATAAAACACCTAGCTCGAAAGCATCTTCACTAGATCAACAATAAAAGGTTCACAATGACCCATCATTTCTTAAACTAACACAATATCCAGTCATTCCATCTCCACTATTCTCTTCATATAAAATGATTTGGCCCTGATCCCTAGGCCCTTCATATTTACTAACATTACCTTCATGGAGGACCTAACTTCGGGGCAGTTCCTGCTTCAAGGACTCTATAAAAAAGTCTTTGTTTTCCTTGTGAGATTTCCCAGGTGCCTCTCTCTTGCCCATGCTTGCGCACAAATTTGTGCCCCACTTTTGGAGGCCCTGGATCCTTTTGGCCATCATAACCCAAGTCCCCTAAAAATATCAAACCTTGAGAAGTGGTTCACAATATATATGGATCTCTGCTGGACGAGGCAGAGGGGGAAGCAGGGGAAGAACCCCTATGGGAGGTAGAGGCATAAGATGGAAACATATATGAATCTGTTGATAGGCCAATGATCAATGATGCATCATCTCCCCTCATAGTGGGACAACTCAACAAACCCTTCTCTGAAAAAAACAAAGTGTAGACCCATCATTTGCAAATTGGGTAGAATTTGGAACTAGAATAGGTTTTTAGCAGAAATTGACTTACATAAACCATGATTTGGAGAAACACACTTTGTCCAAATTTCTTCTAGCTTCTCCCATTGAGAAGGTGCAAAATGAAAATTGTCCTCAAAAGAATCTTGTTGTACATGACACTTTGAGCTTTGTTACACACAATGTCCATAGGGATAGATATATCTCCAACTAAAAGATCAATCTAGATATCCTTCTTTTCAAATAGATTACTAAGGAAATGTTCCACAACCATGCCCTCCTTTGAAGATAAACAATGTATTTTGGCATTCTTCACTGTCGATGAGTTATTAGGGTTAGAAACCCTTTCACCAAAATCCACTATTTCATTACCCAAAAACTTCTTTTGAAATTTAAGATCACAATCTGCCATAATGTTCCCAACCTTATGGCACTTGGAGCCCTAGAATGGCACATTAAGATTGTCCAAAGTTTATGTATATGATCTATTTCCTATCACTATTTCTATAGATTCATAGAGACCTTGATGAGGATCCGGGTCAACTAAAATTTGAGCCACCGATCGAAAACTATAGTTCTTGTAGTTGTCATCAAATGCGATAAAATTCCCCAAAGTGTCACTGATAGCTTTCAGACCTGCATTTGACAAGAATTTGAGAGGCAAGTTAGGCAACTTAATCCATGTTGGTGATCTGGAAATGATCTCTTCCCGAGAGTCATATAGCGGGTGCTAGGGTTTTTCACTAAGCAAATGACGATCCCAATACCTACGTCTAGATAAAATTTTCCACACATCTTCTCTGGAATGGAAGATAAAGCCAATCCAGCCCCTTCACAGAAGGTGTGAGATTAGAGGATAATTCAGTATAGGAACCCACTCTTTCTGCATCCAATTGTTAAGATATGCTAAAGACATCCTCCTTCCGTAGAACCTTCCTACAAGCACTTAACCCTCCAACTCTGTAATTTGTCCAACTTGTAGATCTTCCTCAACCACCAATGACACCCCACCTCTCCGTGATTTGGCCACCTTCCTTCACTTTCGGCCAAGACTCCCTTGCTTATGAAAAGTACCTCGTCCCTAGAGCTCAACTAGTTCCAGGTTAACACCAATAAACCCTAAGTTTGAAACCCCCTTTGGATCATTATCCGCTGAAGGGCTTGAAGTTGAATCATAGACCAAGCGAAACCCAAGGTTTGTGTTTTTGCGGGTTTTTCACTTGCACCAATGCTGCCAATGTATTCCACATCCCCAAAACATTCAATGTCCCAAACGAGAGCTAGACTTGGATCACCTGGAAGATTTCCCGAACCACTAGATCTGTCAATGTCCGACAACTTCACCTCAAGGAACATTCCAACAAAGCTAGGAGAGACACTTGAACAATCACTCTCAAGGTATGATGCAAATGTAGGGTCTATTCTATGCATCACAAAGATCATGTCTTCCAACAACGTGGCTTTTGAATAGTCAAGAAGTTGCACATTGTCATCCATCTCTCCCTAGTCCACCTCAGATCGATGCCAGATAAACTCGACCCCTTCTAAAATTATGCAAAAACCCTAATACCCCTACAAAACCCTCCCTCCATTAAAAGCCCACCATTTTTAAGTCCTCATTGTAGCATTATTTCATTTAGAGCAAGA
>ML777618.1:238978-249281 GCA_009831015.1 Picea engelmannii
TGCACCCATGCCATCTTCATTGCTGTACTTGCCATCAATGACAAGCATATGCTACTTGTTAAACATTTTCCAACAGGCATATCGTAAATAAGATCATAGTCTCAATAATGTGCATACAATATGTAAATTAATCCATGTATCAATAATTATATGGTTGTGAGATCTAAAGGTACCCATATGAATAACTATATGACAACACAGTGTGCAAAAGGCACATTACTGTTGGTTTGAGATTTATAATGTATTTTGACTTAAAAATTGCACATGCTTTGAGAAATTTAACACTTTTCAAAATTATTTAGACCTTTCACTTAATCTCACTATTTATTTGTTCCTTTGAGAAGTTGAACTTTGATAACCCATTCATAACATATAGCTAAACTCCATTCAAAACATATCACTATTAATGCTATGACTTCAAGCACCATGCATTGAAACTTGAACTTGGATGACCAAGCTTTTTCACTTTCTCCTCTAATTTGTATCACAATCCTCTTCCTTTGACTCCGTCTTATCAGAACAACTTATGGCTGAAGAGACAGGGGAAATTCAACAGTTATCGCTTAATGCCATACTTTGTTTACGGGTGGGTGAGCCAGCTAAACATGCTTATATAGTGGAGAAAAAATCACACTAATTCACCACTAAACCATAAGTTAGCCATGAAAATGTCTTTGTAACAATAATTACTAAATATCAAGGCTCACAAATTAACGAGTTTTGGTCCCCTAATATATGTGATGGGGGCATTGCATAAGTCTCACATGTTCCAACACTACCTCAAAGTACTCTATGACCATTTCAAAAAACCAATAACCTTCATTGAAATTGAATCTTTGTCATGTGTTTATATATAAATATATATATGATAGTGAAAAAACTTTTATATTTCATTTTATCTTCATATAAGAGGTAAAACATATCTCATTTAATTCTAATGGTAAATTTGAGTGGTTTAGCACAAAATATCTCAAAGCCAATTCCCTAACTAGTTCCTCGAATTCAAAGTCAATTCCCTGGAGGTAAAATATATCTCATTTAATTCTAATGATAAATTTGAGTGGTTTAGCACCTTAAGCTTTATACAAAATATCTCAAAGTCAATTCCCTAGCTAGCTGCACTCTATTGTACCTCACTCAACATCTTTTCTAAATTAAAAAAACAAAAACAAAAACATAATCAACATAAAGATACAAACATTTTTCCACTCCAATTCAAAATCAATTCCCTAGCTAACTGCTCTCTATTGTGCCTCACTCAACATCTTTGCTAAAAAAAAAAAAACATAATCAACAAAGAGATACAAACATTTTGCCCCTCCAAAATCAATTACCTAGCTAGTTAACATTTTACCCTCCAAATTCAATTACCTAAAAACATAATCAACAAAGAGATCCAAACATTTTGCTCATCCAAAGTCAATTACCTAGCTAGCTAACATTTTGCCCCTCCAAACTCAATTACCTAACTAGCTGCTCTCTATTGTGCCTCGCTCAACATCTTTGCTAAATAATAATAAAAAAAAACATAATCAACAGAGAGATACAAACATTTTGCCCCTCCAATTCCATCAATGTAAAGAATACCCTTCCCACCCGTACTACCACCGCCAATTTGGGAAAATCCAGGGCTCTCATTAGTATAAGTGAAAAACTTATGATACATGTTGATATGAAGTTCTGCTCATCACATAGGAGAACGCACTCGCGGAAGGCTTGTCAAGGGCAGGAAAATACCTGAGGATCATCAAATGGTATTGCAATGGGTTCTTTCTATCTAATAGCGAATAAAATTTCCTTATTTGCATTTCTCATATAGGATTGGCGTCTGCGAATAACTGGATCGAGTTTAATTCTTACTAAGGGTTGTTACAAATGGTCGGTCACTTTGTATTACAGGCGCAGGCAGTAAACGCAATCTACAGTCCAGTCTCCGAGGCATGGTACCCGACTCTAGCAATGCTACTTCTGATTGTGGGCCTGGTCATCACGGCTAATTTTTTCATGTAAGTTGCTCTTTTCTTATTTCAAATATATATATTTATTTTATCTTTCTATTATTACTGTTTTTTCTTTTCTGTTTTACCATATCTTTTGGGTTTCCTCCGTGTTCAGTGATTTGCTTTGTGGAGGACATATTGACGTGGTTTTCCCAGTTGTAGGATCATTTTTCAAGCCCCAACCTTTTGCTTAATATCAACTGAAAGTACTAACGAATATTGGGCGTTTCCAAACAACTTAAAAGAGGGTTAAGCCTTGCAAAATCCTCGAAAGTTCCCCATTAAATACTTTAAATTAGTGATGCAAACGTTAAATGCGAGACAAGTTGTTTTTGGTTACATTTCAACAATTGTGATTTACAGAATACTATGCGATGCTGCAAATAAATCTAATGGTTTTCTGGTCAAGTTACCTTCATTTATCAAGCAGGTAAAAGTGACCCAAATTATCCTGTTTTCATTGTCTTCCACTTTTGCCAGTCATGAGAATGGCAATGCCATCTAGAATTCGTGAAACATTATAACACTGACTGCCAGTAATCAGATTCTGAGAGGGGATGTTGGCAGATTCTCAAACTTGGGAGGTAAATGTCCTATTCTCTTAATGCTTTCTTTTTCTATTACAATGGTCACAATGAAAATTGGCCTTTTCTTCTTTTCATCTATCCACAATTTTATCATGTTTACGGACTAGTGAGTTCGATCTAGGTGCGCTAGTGCTAACGCATGAATGGTCAACAAACCATTATGCTTCCAAACATATCATATGCCCTATTGCAAAATAAAGATGTAGTTCTTGCTATCCCTTTTCCTGGATTTAGAATTATGTATGCGTTTGGATCTTCCATAGGTATCGTGGACCATACACGTGATTTGCATATCTAATAAACTTATCATATAAATTAAGGTGATTGGCAATTTTTTATATGTCGAGTCTTAAGTTTGTGTGTTTAGTTATTTATAGATGATATATCACATGCTTACGCAAGTGGCTTGTTGCATCTTAGGATTGTAGCAATAATTGGCTAATGATGGTGTGAAAGGTGAACAGCATGAGGTGCTTAATAGTCACTTACCCTTTTATTTGCACTGTTCTTGGTTTTGAATGCTTCAAAGAGATTACTACAAGCGAAGGCATTTTTTGATGTCTTGTTTCTAGTTGGGGATTATGTTTACGGGAAAACACCATCCATAGGCATCATTATTGGCCCTTCAATCTTGGTCTCACCTTGATTTATCTTAAGACCCATTCATTATGGAAGATTGTAGAAATAGTGGATTGGGTTAACAAGTTTGTCCTCAACCAGCAATTTGGTTGGCATGGCTTGCATGGGCAAGTCAGTTTATGGTTCATTTAACATGTTATCAATTTTGGAAGTTTTAGTGTGGTTGTCCCACATAGGGGTTTAGTGTTGCCGGGATAGGCAGATAGTATGAATTAGTTATTGTCGCTAGTCTAGATTGACTTAAAGAATTTGAACCAATTTAGAAATAGTGTTTCTAAGTACATTTGGAGTTCAACTATGATAGGTGTGCATGGAATGAAAATCCATTTCCTTGTGGAAAGAACAACGAAGGTGTGATGTCCAAACCATTGTTACAAACATCTTGATAATATCTCGATGTTGGCGGATATTATCTTCAAAATTAGGGTTGGCGATATTTTCCGATAGTTTCATTCTTACAACTTTGTTTTTCATTCTTATGACATTTTCCGATATTTTCCCCGATGTTGCCGATATTTTTGTTTTCAGACCCTCGACGATATTTTGCCGATGCCGATGTCGATGTTTGGAACAATGGTCCAAACAATAAAACCAAAAAAATAAATACTAGAAAGATGAGGCAAACAATGATACTAAATCATTACTAAAATGAACACATAGTGTGCAAGTATACAAATGGGATGCACATTGCTATGCTTGTAAATAGATTTGGGAAGCAAACAACCTTCCCACAATACTTTCTCCATTAGGTTAAAGTGAATATAATCACAAATGACACAAAAACTCTATACTCAGGTGATTCCCCTAACTAACCATATATACAAAATGACAAGCACTATAATTATAAACCTATCCGGCCTAGCCAAAATGTATTTACTACAAAATACTTAACCACTAACATAATCATATAGGCCCGCTATTGTAAAGTTGTGCAACATGCTTCCCTTGTCATCTAAGACTCTTTGTCCTCAAAGTGAAGGAGGGTTTCGATTCAGAATTCCATGAAGTATTCATTATTAGAAGACCCTTCCATTTGACTTTGTACCATGTGAAGTTGGTTTTGTGTAGTGTTTTGGTGTTGGTAGACACTATACTTTCTCTTAATGGGTCTAGTTGATGGTCATCACTTTGTGAATCCCCAATGGGTTGGAGAAGCGACCTCCTTACAAAGTAATCAAGCCATAAATTCAAAGCGAGCTTTGTAGATCATCTTATCTATCTCTGTGAGCTTATCATTGGTGTAGTTTTGGCACTAGTGTCCAATGGACATCCCAATTGTTTAGCTACTTTCTTGTCTAAGATATCAAGAGTGCTAGTTGAGCCAATCATGATAAATACCTTCTGCTATTATATTGTGCCATATGTTTTTAATGTATCAAACCACCCTAAGCTAGTGTTTATAGTCGATGACATCAAGGATTCCCCTATGGTAGGCCATGGTGGGGGAATGTTCAACTAGTCATTATCCTTTCGAGCTATAGGACCGATTGAGCTCTCTGTTTTGATTTGGTCCTCTGGAACTTTTTGACTTTGTTGTCAGTTCTCAACCATGTATAGATGATTGGGAGGACAAGTGCTGTCTTGCAAATAAGGCCCCCAACTATTGTAACAAGGCTATCTCCTTGTTGGTTGTGGTAATTGATTACAAGATTTTTCGTTTTGCAGTTTCCTTTTTCTCTTTAGAGTGTTGATGATCCGGATTTTATGAGCATAACGAAATGACTACAGATTATTAACAGGTGCTTAACACAAAATAACAGAGATACAGTAAAACTGGTTTTCTATTTAACAAGGAAATAAGCTGAAACTGTAAAATGCAGCGGAAACAAGCTTGCTGGAATGGTGGAGGCTTATCTCTAAGAAGAGATGTGACGATTGCGCTCATTCGCAAGAAGATGATTACAATGAGGCTCTGAAGGCCTTTTTACAATAAACAAGAATGCCAAAAACCCTAGACATCCAACAACCTAACCCTAGGAGATGAAGCGCCAAAAGTCACGGGGCCCCGTCTGGGTAAGTTAGTACATCAACTTCTCGGGGTCGTAACTTTTGCATACGATCTCCGTTTTAGGCGTATGATAGTCCGTTGGAAAAGTATCATCGAGGAGATTCATTTTGGGGGCTCAATCATGCCTTCGGCTATCATTGAGAAGCTCGATCCCGAAAAACCTTTATTTAGGCCCTCAAAATGGCTCCGGAAGTTAAAATTGCTAAAAATAGTAAATTGTCAAAATTGTCAGAAAACTGTTTTGAGCTAGTTGGAAAAGGTGGGTGGCCACCGATATCCACCTGGATCAATCCTCCCTCCTTAGGAAGCAATGGTCTCCATTGCGTTGAGTTCCCCCATCATATGAGAAAATTTCTGTTGAATTTGGCCCTAGGTGAGCCAGTTGCCTTGGTGCAGGAGCTGCCTTGCTTTGACGACTTGATAAAGCTGGATCCTTTGCTGTCGAGTGCTCTTGATCTGTGTGTCCACAATCTGATCGATGGATGCCTATTGTATGTAGACGGGGTTGAGCTCTGTTGGTGTCAGCTTCTCTGCTACGTCTGAGGTGTCCAATAATGGTGGGAAATAAGGGCGAAGGAGATCCACGTTGAACACTGGGTGTAGGCCAAGGAAAGGAAGAATGTTGAGCTCAAAAACATTATCCCCCACGGCCTTGGTGATGGTGTACGGCCCATAACGGAGTGGGCGAAGCTTCCGATGGGGTCCTGTAAGGCATTCTTTCTGCAAGTGCAACAAAACTTTGTCGCCCACCTAAAACTTATGTGGCACTCGATGTTGATCATGGTGCTGCTTGTACTTGTCATTGAACTTCTGTAGGATATCCTGAACCCATTGGCGGATGTGCTGGATTCGCTCAATGAACCGGGTGGCTTTGTCAGCTTTTGTTGGAGCAGGAGATGAGTCGGTTGAGGTGTCCGCAAGGGGAAGTGCAACATCTATGGGACCCAATGGTTGGAATCCCAACCTCACCTGAAAGGGACTGTGGCCGGTTGAGGTATGCAGGGCTCGGTTGTAGCTATGTTGGACATAGGGAAGGCTCTCATCCCATGTGTGAGAGTGTTTTGAATTATACATGCGAAGGATATGCACAATCATTCGATTCACGACCTCGATTTGGCCATCTGTCTGGGGGTGGAAGGCTGTGGATTTGGTGAGCTTGGTGTCCAGCAGTGACCAGAGGCTCGACCAGAATGTGCTGAGAAATCGACTGTCCCGATCTGAGACAATGGTTTGTGGGATTCCAAAATGTACCCAAACTCGTTCAAAGAAGAGCTTGGCAGTGGCCTTTGCTGTGATGTTCTTGCAGACAACTAGAATCGCCATCTTAGAAAAGCGATCAACAACCACAAAAACATAGTCATTTCCCCGCTTGGTGGACGGGAGGCCCAACATGTAGTCCATTGAGATGGATTTCCATGGCCTATCATGAGTAGGAAGAGGGGTGTACATGCCCTGTTTTTTAGTGGTCGGTTTGGCAATAGCGCATGCAGTGCAAGACCTAATATACTTGTCGACTTCCTGTCGAAGTTTTGGCCAGTAGAAATGTTTCTGTAGCATTTCCACTGTCTTTTCAACACCGAAGTGTCCTGCCACCCGACTGTAGTGGACTTCCCAGATCAGCTTCGCTCACTCGCTTGATGGAACACAGATATGGCCTAGATGACACAACAACCCATCCTGAAGATGGAAATTATTGACAACTGCGTTTGCACCCAACATTTGGTAGGTGGTGGCGAAGTCCAGGTCTGACTAATAGAGTTGGGGCCATCTAGAGGTCTCATGGCCGCAGGAGTTTAGCACTGTGGTGAGTGCCGCGACTGACGGTCTGCTGAGGAAATCAGCGACGCGATTGGTGCTTCCTATTTTATACTTGATGTTGAGGTGGAATTGCTGCAAGTATGTGGACCACTTTTGATGGCGATCATTCTGTAATTTTCCTTGTGTTTGCATGAACTGCAGTGGCTTATGATCAGTGTGCATGACTGTCTCCTTCCCAAGAATGTAATGTCTCCACTAGTGGCAGGCTTGCACAATGGAGTACATTTCTTTGTCGTAAGTAGGGTATTTACGAACAACATCTGATAGTGTCTCACTATGATAGGCCACAGGGTGGCCGTGCTGAGTGAGAACGATGCCCGCCGCATAGTCTGAAGCATCTGTCTTGATCTCAAAGGGATGCTGTAGGTCTGGTAGTGAAAGTACTAGGGCTGAACACAGGCGTTGCTTCAAATCGTCGAACGCTTGTTGTTGGGACCGACCCCACACAAATTTCGCCTTACCACCACCTCTGGTTATCTGGCTGAGGGCCCATGGAATATGGGAGAATCCCAACACGAACTTGCGGTAGAAATTGGCAAGGCCCAAGAAGCTCTGAAGCTCAGTGAGTGTGGTTGGGGCTGGCCAGTCACGGATGACTTGGATCTTGGCTGGATCCACATGTACGCCATGTTGATCAATTATGTAGCCCAGGTAATGGTCCCTGTCCATGTCGAAGGAACATTTTTCCAAGTTGGCATATAGCTTGTGCTGCCGCAGGGTGTGCAGAACCTGTTGAATATGCTGCAAGTGTTCGGCCCAAGTCTTGCTGTAAATGAGAATGTCATCCAGATACACCATTACAAAAGTATTGGTGAATGGTCGCAGGATATCGTCCATCATCCTCATGAAAGTGGCTGGAGCATTTGTCAAACCAATGGGCATGACCAACCATTCAAAAAGGCCTTCCTTTGACTTGAAGGCGGTTTTCCATACATCTGTCTGTTCTATCGGGACCTGGTGGTAGCCAGACTTCAGATCAATCTTACTAAAGTATTTGGCCCCCGTGAGTTGATCAAGGAGGTTGTCGATTCGGGGAACCGGGTACTGGTTTCTGACTGTGATTTTATTCAGAGCCCGGTAATCAATGCAGAGTCGCCAGGTTCCATCTTTCTTCTGTATCAGCACAATTGGGCTCCCGCAAGGTGATGAGCTCGGACAGATGTGCCCCTTGTGGAGCAGTTCTTGGATCTGTCGCTTGATCTCTTGATTCTCTAACAGAGAGCGATGATAGACTGGCCCATTGGGCAGCGGTGTGTCGAGGGTCAGATCGATGGGGTGCTTGACCTAGCAGTGCAGAGGTACCCCGATAGGTGAGGAGAAGATATCTGAGTATTCTTCCACGACCTTATCTACTTGCTTCTGTTGTGTGGAGAGGTTGGTCACAGAGACCCTGGATGTGGTTGTGATTTTTCGCTTATTCTGAGAGCGAATCACAAAGAAGACAAACTTCCCTGTCTGAGAGATGACCTTCCTACATTGCTTAGCAGAGATCAAGGAAATAGCACTAGGTGGGACTGCCTCGGGTATCCCGTACAATTTCGTGTTCAAAGTAATAATAACACTACGAGGCCTAGACTCATATACAACATGACGTTTCCATAAATAAGGTTGGCCCAAAAGAACATCACAAACTTCGAGAGGAGCAACATCACACAATAACTCGTCTTTGAAGGGCTTGATGTCGTACGACAGTCGACACTGTTGGTTGACGTGGAGATCGCTTCCTTGGCGGAGCCATCCAATGGTATAGGGTTGTGGGTGCGGTGTTGTCGGCAGGGCCAACCGCTTGACGACCTCTGCTGAGATGAGGTTCTTCTGGCTATCGCTATCCATGATGAAGTGCAGCCGGGTGCCTTTTACCCACATCTGTGAATGGAAGAGGCGTTCTTCTTTTGGTTCACCAAGCTGGAGCTTGGTGGTAGCAACGGTGGCACTTGGTTCCGCGTCAATGATCCGTCTTCCCCTTTCTGGTTCTGGCTTCGAGTCTGAACCTGCATCTGATTCAGAGGCTTTCACTTCGGCCACCGGCGACTGCTTTGAGTGGTAGTCAGCAGTGTTATGCCAAGGGCTCTTATGGAAGTCGCACCACTTCCCGGTATCTTTCTTTGTCTTTCCGGTGTCCTTCTTTGCTTGTGGCTTGGATTGGTTGTCCTGATACTGTTCATCTTTGCTCTGTCCTTTGTTCTGTGGGTTGGGGCCGCCCTTTCCTGGCTTTTGTTGTGAGGGGTTCCTAGGCCCAAATTGCCGCGTCTTTTGTTTGAGCTTCTGCTCGATTTTGACGACATATCGGTAGGCCGCGCCCAAGGATGAGATGTCTAAAAATTCCATTTCGGTCTGGATGTATCTATGAAGAGCGCCGCGATACTTGAGCACCATATGTCGCTCTGAATCTTTGATACCCAGCTTGGTGCGCAAGGTATGAAAGATATTTGTGAAATCTGGCACTGCTTGGTCTCTTTCTTGCCGCAGTGTGGTCCATTTGGTATACAAGTCGTCATAACTTCCGACAGGGTAGTATTGTTCCTTAATAGCATCCTTGAAGGATTCCCAGGTGGCCGTGACTGTAAATAATGAGGGTTCCTCTGTTTCCTTTTACTCACAGAAAGTTTCCCACCAATCTTTGGCATGGGGAACGACTTTGAGGAGAACAAAAGTAATCTTTTCTCTATTCGAAAAGTTATGGACAAAAAAATACCCTTCTAGTAGATTCAACCACTTGTCTACAACATCTGTGTCTATCTGACCTTCAAATATAGGAATATCGAAGTTTATTTGTACCTTGAAGGGGGTAGCGCCTCCGCTCGAAGAAGATGGGTCGCCTGTTGTTAGCTGCCGAAGGATTTGCGCAAAACTATCCATCATCTCGTTCCTTTGTTGCGTGAGGGCTTCCTCAATCAATAGTTTGAAAGGATCTTTTGTCCCGTCATCTTTCTTTTCTCCTGCCATGAGATGTCGCTTGGGCGTGCGAGAGCTTTTGTCCTCTAGAGAAACAAGCTCGAGACCCAACTCTTTGTACTCTGACCTCGTTGGGGACATGTATTAAGATGACAAGGAGCAGACCGCTCTGATACCACTGATCCGGATTTTATGAGTAGAACGAAATGACTACAGATTATTAACAGGTGCTTAACACAAAATAACAGAGATACAGTAAAACTGGTTTTCTATTCAATAAGGAAATAAGATGAAACTGTAAAATGCAGCGGAAACAAGCTTGCTGGAATGGTGGTGGCTTATCTCTGAGAAGAGAT
>ML777618.1:254942-265337 GCA_009831015.1 Picea engelmannii
CGGGGAAAATTTGAAGGACATGGGGGTGGGCTTTGATCCACTTATGTGTTCACGGGTCATGATACCATTTAATATAGTATCTCTGGGTGCAACCATACGTTCGACCACTACCTCAAGGTGCCCCCATGGTTCCAGGTAAAGCCCTCACGAGAATTGAACCTTGCCCAATGGTGAAAAACTCCTCGCTTTCCACCATTGGATCCAACCCCTTTGGGCAAAAATTTGAAGGACATGGGGGTGGGCTTTGATCTACTTATGTGTGCACGGGTCACAATACCATTTAATATAGTATCTCTGGGTGCAACCACACGTTCGACCACTACCTCAAGGTGCCCTCATGGCTCCAGGTAAAGCCCTCACGAGAATTGAACCTTGCCCAACGCTGAAAAACTCTTCGCTTTCCACCATTGGATCCAACCCCTTTGGGCGCTCTTATTACCTTTTCAATAGTCTAAGGAAAAAAGATTTGCTAGGGCCTAAAATTGTTTACTCTCTAGTGAATTTATCTTTAGGGTTTGGATGTTTGAGGCCTTCAAGTGCCAACACCTCCTCCATCCACCTCTTCTCCTTAAACAAGTATAATCATTGCTGCTGCTACCTCCAAGTAAAAACTGTCATCTATTGACTCCATTACCCATAAAGGCATTGGTCTACTGACTCTAGTGAATGATTGATCAAATAAACACTCAAACCTTCTTCCTTGAAGCTTTTGCTAACTTATACTAACCCTAAACTAGACTAATTCACTAGCTAACTTGCTGCTGTTGCAAATCACTGCTACAGCCATACTAATTCATACTAATTTGCTGCATACACCTACATAACTTGCACCTAACTCATTCAGAAATTGCTTGTGAGAATTGCCAAACAATCTACTAGATTAATGCTTAGTTTATATGGTGTTTTCTTGCAATTCTGAGCACTAGAACTTGCTTCTGTTACAAAAGATTGCTACAGCCATCTAACTGCAGCAAATTCTCTGCAAAATTAACATTTAAGGCTAGCGAGACATTGCCAAATTTACTTGTGACAATTAATTATCATTCTGCCTAGTTAAAGCTACATTTTCTTGTCTTTTTCAAGCAATTTCAAGGCATATTCTTTGCAGCTGTTACAAAATACTTATTGCTGTTGTAAACTATTACATTTTTGCAATTTTATATCAGCTAGCTTTTTTTTCAAAAGTTCATGGTCTCATGAAGCACTAACATCATTTTTGTACTTGAAAGTTGCCATATTTTCTTTGTTGTCTTGTTCTGGGTAGGTACACTCCATTTTCACTGTTGCTTCATCCCTTAAAGACCTTAAGAACCTTTTGACTTGAGTGACCAGTGAGAGGGGGATTTTCTTGCATCCTTGCCTTAATTTTATCAACCCTTTAGGTCACTGGGATGTCTCCCTTGGGGTAACTTTGATATACTCCTAAACAGAAAGGGGTTTCCTATTAAGGTGACAGTGATAGGTCACCCCCTATTACGCCAATCTTGTATTTACTTGCCTTGGGCATTGGGCAAGTACAGATTGTGCGATAATAGACTCTAACCTATACTATATCATGATAGGTGGAGGACCACTCATTCTTGTGCTATATGTGGACGATCTATTTCTGACAGGTTCACAAAGGCTTATTGCAGATGTCAAGAGGGATCTTGCTTTGGAGTTCGATATGAAGGATTTGGGGTTGATGCACTATTTTCTTGGATTGGAGGTGTGGTAGCGAGATGGCGAGATTTTCCTTGGACAAGGGAAATACACAGTGGAGATCTTGAAGAGATTCAGGATGCAAGATTGTTGGCCAATGTCTACACCCATGGTTACAAATTGGAAGAAAATAGATGCTTCCAAGCAGGAGGCAGTAGACCCTACCTTATATAGGCAGTTGATGGGCTCTCTCATGTATTTGGTCAACACTAGGCCAAACATTTGTTTTGCTGTGAATACTCTTAGTCAGTTCATGGTGGAACCAAGGAGAACACATTGGACAACAACGAAACATATTTTGAGGTACCTACGTGGCACAATCGAGTATGGTTTGAGAGATCATTGAGGTAGCTAAAACCCTCTTGGTTTCACTTGAGGAGATCATTGAGGTAAGCAAGTGAGGTGACTTGAGGAGATCATTGAATTGGTGAGTGACACCAAGAGGGTTTTAGCTACAGATCGAAAATAAGGAGAGTTTCTTGCAGGGTTTAGGTGGTCGAGTTGGAGATAGGAAGGCTGGCTGCCTTCATTTCCATTAGATCCAAGTGGCAGCGTGAGGCAGGGGGCCGAGATCCAAGTGTGCTAGGGCTGTGTGGGCCTTATCAGTTGTAAGAGGCTGTGTGGAGTGTTGGGGGGTTGAGTTTGAGGTTGTTGTGGCAACAAAAAGGGAGGTAGGGCCAGGCCGTAGCCTTCCCTACTCAAATCGTGCCAAGTCATGGGCTATAAAGCTCCCACAACAACACCTACAGTCTTTGACAGCAGAAGCCGTGAGGAAGAGAGGTTGTGATTCAACCAGGGAGGCCGAAACTCAGAAAAATAAACTCAGATCTGCTCAGATTGAAGTTGTATTTCTGTGTAAAGGAGATTGCCAGGTTTGGCATCATTGTATTTATTTTTTGGATCTACTGAAGCATATTAATAAAACCCTCGTTGCTGGTTTTCCCCGGAGTTGGGGTTTCCAAGGTAAATTTTTTTGGTGTTAATGTGTGTGATTGGTTTCTGATTTATTCTGGTGTGCATTACAAGTGTTATAAACTCAATTATATTTCTGTTATAGATCAGATTTAGAATTTGTTGTTGTTCTTCAGATCTGGGTATAAAAACCTATTGAAACATAAATTAAGTTTGCTGAGTTTTAAAGAAAAATAACAATCACTTCTTTCGACATGATGATGTTGATCCTTTTTGGATGTACTATATTCAACATCTCTATTTTCAAAGACATCATGAGCCACTCTTTGTACCTTAAGCCAATCAACATGTTTTAGTGGATCTTTTTTCTATACCTCTACCAGAGGCTACCTTCAACATGTTATGGAATTGCATTGGTGTGGGAAATACAACATTCAGGGAGGATTATATGGGACATCTTCATTATATGGTTCACATTCAGGATTAGTTGGGGAAGTTGTGATGTGATGCTTTCTCTTTGAGGCCCCCTATTATATTAAAGTGGGATGTTATGCATAGGGTTGACCATATTTTGGGTTGGGTATCCACACATGCACTCACCTTTGTATTTTGGCCAAGACCAACCTATATCGAGCTGGATATTCACATAAACCCACTCTTAGTTTCGAGTTGGGTATCTATATAGTATACACCCACTCTTTCTGAGTGAGCTATATTCATTCCGGTATCCATAAACCCATTCTTAGTTGTATTTTAGTTGGGTATCCATAAACCCACTCCCAAAATTCAAGCTCCCTTAGTTGTATTCAAGATGGGTATCCATAAAACCACTCTCAATATTCGAGCAGGGTATCCATACACCCATTCTCAATTGTTTTTTGAGTCGACTATATTCGAGTTGGGTATCCATAAACCCACCTTTAGTGTTATTTGAGTTGAGTATCCATACTCCTAATCTAGGATGTGTTCGAGTTGGGTATCCATAAACCCACTCTCTGTTGTATTCAAATTGGGCATCCATGCACCTACTCAGTTGTATTTGAGCTTGTGATTTTCAAGTTGGGTATCCATAAACCCTCTCATTTGTAGATATATTTGAGTTGGGTATTTGTAAACCAACTCTCAGTGGTATTTGAGTTGGGTACACATAAACCCACTCTTATTTGTATTTTGAGCCAACTATATTTGAGTTGGGCATCCATAAACCCACTTTTAGTTGTATTTGAGTTGGGTATCCATACAATCACTCTCATATGTATTTGAGCTAGCTATCCATAAACCCACTCTCAATTGTATTCCAATTCCTTATCCATACACCCACTCTTAATTGTATTTGAGCTGGTTATTTTTGAGTTGAATATTTAGTAAACCCACTTCTTGTCTTGAGGATGGATCTAGTTAGTAATCCAAAATGTGGACAAAAATTTCAAGATGACTGCTACTGTGGATTTTTCGAGCATTCCCAATACACCCACTCTCATTGTCATATATATTCGAGTTGGGTATTTGTAAACCCACTCTTAGTTGTAATCGAATTGGTACACATAAAAGCCACTCTTTTTTATATTTTGGCTTTGATTGACTCTATATTTGAGTTGGGTATCTTTAAACCCTCTCGCGCATTTCTATCCATCCTTCTTCTCCATGGCCCATTGCTTAGCTTAAGGGGAATGTTGAGATGATGGTGTAAGCTTTACTTTAGGCCAAGGATGACCTCCCTTTGGAATCATCATTATTGTGTATTATTATGTTTCTAGGTTTGGTTTGAAGCCAACCTAGTAAATACTCATTTATTATTCCTAGTTGGTTAAGGCTGACCTAGTCATCATACTAGACCCATAACCCTTCTTGGGCACCCTACCCATTGTGTTTTGTCTAAATACACAACCCACCTCTCAGTTGTAACATCATCTTGATCATCTTGATCACTTATACAAGTGACTTATTCTTTAGCACACTGGCACTATATCAAGTGTTGCACTCTCTTTTTATGGTTATTGTTGTGAATCTTTCTTTCAAGTTCTATTATGGTTATGGCTCTCTCTCCCTTTAGTGCAATTGTTCTCTTTTATCTTGCTTACTAGCGCTGATTCATCTTCTATTTGTGTAGATTTAGGGTTTGGTGGATTAGGTTTTTGTTGGTTGGTTTCATTCGATCCTCTCTTTCTTGTGGATCTCAACAAGACAAATTTCATTCATTTCAAGCATATACATGAAGGTTTATGCTTCAAATTAGTTGTTCATAGCTGTCATTATAGTCCTTGTGGTTGATTGAGTGGACAAAATCTACAAAGATGAAGTTATGTGAATCTGGCTCAAAAGAAAGTTATTATAATTCATCCTTACCTCTTATTGATTTATATTGCATTGAAAAAGTAAGAAGGCTCAGATGAAGAGATCGCCTATATAAAATGGATAAAATGTATGAAAATGTGTCTTGGAAATCAGTAAACCAGTTTCTACAATTAGCTAGGCATGATGAAAGAAAGAATTAGAATAAATCATATTAGTTTACATCCTTTTTATGGTGCTCTCTTTTTCCAAGTATGATATAATTATTCTTAAAGAATTACAATTCCTTTGATAGGAATTCCCTAAAAAATACAAAATAGATACTTGTTCGTCATTGCATATAAAATGCTACAGATGTGAATGGCACATCATGGTCTTATGGTCTCTACAACATAGCTGGTACAACCAAGGATTTGAAAATCTCCGGTGTATGTTTTCTTAGGAGGCGTTGGCAAGTCTGTCCTTTGATATCCAAATAATTACATTAGCAATATGTGGATTATCATAGAGGATGGGATTTGGCTGCATGATCACTTTGGGCTTGAAGGAAAGGCGGCAGGTTGGATTGATCCCCCCTGTTGCAGGAAAATGGTTGGAAAGGAAAGGCTTTCACACATGGAGAGATTTGTGGGACAAGGATGTAGGGATGCAGGCAAGCGACTATCTTGGAGAACTTTTAATCAATCTCAAAGGCTTGAGGTTGTGGACTGACCTTGTTATTGCACTTTGTCGGATGATTCTAGCTGATAATTTGTTTAAGCTAAATTTGGATGCTTATGGGTCTCTTTGGAAAGAGTGGAAATGGACTTATGGGAAGCCATTTATGGACTATTGAACCAAGAAGCATTATGCAAAGATTTTGGCCATGTTCAATGACGACATCATCTTAACAAGAAGTAAGCAACGAAACTATGTGGATCAGTAGGTGTTGTTAGCACTAGAAGTCACCTTCAGATTGCATAGAAGGTAAGTCTGGTACCCATCAGTTTATACAGTAAATGTAAATGAGTTTTAGGTGGTCAAATGGAGAAGACTCAATGATAATAACGTTCTAACTCAGAAATATGGACTAGCATGCATAAGCAATTGAGGTCTGGAATCAACTTCAGTCAATAAGTTGGAGTAAGGGTGAATAGAGGGAAGACTTTGGTGAGGAGAGTGTAGAGGTCTGTCGTGGACATCGGGTCTTCCAGTAGCCTAAGGAGGAAAAACTTAAACACAAGATCCTCTTGGATTCAAATTTCAAGGACAATGAAAGAAATCATAACAACACTATAATCAAACATTCATCATAATATAGTTACAACAATTCATGTGAATCAGTCATTCATGAACTCTCTCAGTATCAGAGGCAAATAAGATGGAGCAAGAAAGATGACTTAGATTAACCAAGATGTCTCAAAAAACAAATACATAACCAGAGAACCAATATTCTTCATAAAAATATTACAATAGCCGGGAGCCTAGCTCAACCATTCGACCTTAACAAAATATCAAAACTATCTATAAATACCCAGCAATGCTGCAACCACCAGGAGTGTGATCGGACCACTGCCTTCAGTCGGCGCCTGCTCTGTTAGATTGTACAGGTTTGCTCATGTTAGACGCGAGCCAGACACAGTTATGTGCTTTACAGGAAAAATTGCCCATAAGGAAGCTTTGGATCGTTAGCGTGCCTTCATGGCTGCGCTCTGTAACGCTTTCCATTTATGGGGTGAGACGAGGTCTCAACTGCCACCCCCAATCTTCAATAACTACCTTCATTGGGATCAGGACAGGGCCTGACACTCATGAATGTTTCTAGGCGGTGCCATACGAATTTTTCGAGTCAATCTCGACATCTCGAGGCCAAGCAGATCATCTTCTGCGACCAATACAGACGCTTTCGGTCTTTGGCGCAACTCCTCTCCATCGCTCCATCTTCAATGTGACCTAGGGCCATGACCCTACGTAATTGCGCGATTGCAGGCACGACCAAGGGTGGTTTGAAAGCAAACAACTTTTGTCCCCGCAATTCACCATGAACCACCACGCGTCCCTTTCCAAAAACCACGGTTCCGATTGCGGCCCGCCCTTGAAATTTTAAAGCGTGCGCACCTTCCGACCCCGCAATGGAGCGTGACCGTTGATCTTGTGATCTGAGATGAGGCTTCCTGATCAACGACCCAACTCTGGCGCTTTAGATCGACGGATCAAATCTTCCCTCTTCGAAACAACGACCGAGATCTGCTTCGTGAATCGGCCTTCAGGAATTTCAATTCTCAAACCACATTTCCCTCTAAGCAAAACCTCCGGAGCTGAGGATCTGATGACGCGTGGCATTTAGGATTTGGATGACTGGCTGCGAACTAAGAAAACAGGGAGACCAGGGCACACAAACGAACAAGGGCAAACAGAAAATGATTTTATTGGCCGAAGGGGGAAAAACTTCAAGACTCGGTCTGCGAAAAGGATAGAGACAGGGCAAAACTATAGACTTGGGTAGAAACCACAAACCCACAGGACTCTGACAAGTTCATGTGATAACAGGTGTCAAGTTATCTACAAGTCCCATTCTTCTTTTAAGAGTAGAGTACTTGTGTGGTTGGTCCTTCATAATGGTTTTCTGTAAATGATTGATTGCATTGCACTAGTCTTAGAAATGAATGTTGCGTGGTTTGTCACAAACCTGAAATAGTTAAGCATGTTATGTGGATTTGAAAATTGCTAGAGCATATTGGGCTTGAGTTGCTGCTCAGTATGATGTTCTCTTTGTTTCTCCTCTTCATTAGAAAGGGGTCAGTTTTTTTATCACAAACGGCTGGTCTCATAGGCAGGCAAGAGTATGTGTGATGCAGTCTGATTGACAGGCATCTATCTTATGGAAATGATGGTGTTGAGTGACTTTTCGTGAAACAATATTTTGTTCAATCTGGGAGAGGTTTCCTCTTTTAGATCACGCCTAGCTGTACGGACTTTAGCCAGGAATGCCAATTTTAAGAACGATATAGATACTCTTCAAGTTGGATACAAACCAGATATGCTAGCTCTCCTTGCTTATGGAGGAAGGAGGATCTTGTGTGACTGCTCTTTGTCTCCTTGATGTACATCTATATTGAGCTATGATGAAATATATGATGCATTTCAGAAGAAAAAAAGGAAATGGTGGCGATAATTAAACATAAGATGAAGGGGCACAAAGAATAGAGTAGGCATTTTATAGTTGACAAGATACTCAGAATATGATGTATGCAATTGTTAAACTTTTAAACCCAGCATACAGATTTTAATGCTAATAGTTTTATAATCTAGATTCTAGATTTTAATCTTTTATTCAGAAATATAAATCTGAACTATGCACTGAAAATACATCTAAGTTTAATCACTAATGCACAGCAGAAAACACATGAAACCGAGCACATAAAAATTACACAACAGAAATTTTACCCTGGAAACCCTAGTGTGGGGAAAACCAGCAAAGAAGGGGCCTTATTATGGCTTTAGAGGAAAAATAATTACAGCAGCAAAACCAGAAAATTCTTACAGAGAATTTTGCCCTCTTTTTCAGCTGTACGGTCCAGCCAATCTTGTGCTATACGGCCCTGTACAGCCTGTTTGGCCCAGCAAATTCGGCCTGTAGGGCCCTCTGAAATCAGCCCTGTACAGCCCTCAGAAATCGGCCCCTTCACTTGCTGCTATACGGCCCAGATTCGGCCTGCTCAAATGCTGCTGTACGGCCTACAACTCGGCCTCTTGCTTGCTGCTGGTACAGCCCGCTGTATGGCCTGCTGTATGGCCCTCTTTCACCCAGCCAAGTCGCCCTCACTCTCAGCTGCCAAGTCACCCTCTTCCTCAGCCAAAGCACCCTCTTCTCTCTTAGCTCAATGTGTGTCCTCACCCTTTGCCTCAACTCCTTTTTATCTTTTTCACTTTACTCTCTTTCCCCCTTCATGAACTTTCTAGAAGAATTAAGAAAGTTCAATTAAGTGAAAAATTAATTTCCAAAGTCAGAAACTTTAGAAATCTGAGTTATAAAGCCAATAAAAATTAAATGAATAATTTTTATGCGTTTCCTAAGTCAAACTTAGGATAAAATAAAATCTGCTGATACGGGTCACAATTAATTGTCTTCAGCATGCTTGGACACTTGGGCCTATGCTGAGACACCTTCCAAGCTACAAATTTAACACTCCCTGAAGAAGACAAACTTGCCTTTCATCAAGGCCTTGGTGAGAGTGTCCGCAACCTACTCACTTGTAGGCACATATTGTAGCTTCACTATCCCTTTCTGAACACAGTCTCTGATGAAGTGAAATCTGATCTCAATGCGTTTGGATCTATCATGGAACACTGGATTTGCAGAGAGCTTGATGGAGTTCTGATTGTCAGTGTATGAAAATCGTCTCCATCTCTTGGCCAAACAATCCCATGAGTAGCTTCCGAAGCCAAATGGCCTCACATGCTGCTATGCTGGCTGCCATGTATTCTGCCTCAACAAAGCTCAATGCAACTGACTTCTGTTTCCTGCTTAGCCAAGAAACAACTACTGATCCCAAGCTGAAACAACACTCTGAAGTGCTTTTCTTGTCAACTGTGTTGCCTGTCCAGTCATCATTTGTATAGCTCATCAACTTCACTCCATCTCCCTAGATGGAACTCAGCCCATACTCAACTGTGCCACATAGATACCTTAGGAATTAGGACATGCTTTGCTGCCACCCATTGTACTCTTCTAGACTCAACCATGAACTCATTGAGTGTGTTAACTGCAAAACATATATCCGATCTAGTGCTGACCAGATACATGAGAGAGCCAATCAACTGCCTATATAAAGTAGGGTCCATTGCCTCTGATCCAAAAGCATCAATCTTCTTCCAGTTGGTCACCATGGGTGTAGACATAGACTTACAGTCCTGCATACCAGACTTCTTCAAAATCTCCACTGCATACTTTCCATGTCCAAGGAAAGTCCGACCATCTCGCTGCCACACCTCTAACCCCGAAAAATAGTGCATCAACCCCAAATCGTTCATCTCGTACTTCGAAGCAAGGTTCCTCTTGCATTCTGCTATGAGCCTCTCTGAACCTGTGAGAAATAGGTCATCCACATACAACACAAGAATGAGTTGCTCAATGTTAAATTTACATGCAGCAGCGAGAGCCATTCTCCTGGAGGATGGCTAAGACCCTAGACAAGATCTGGGGCCCCCAGTGCACTCCTGGGGTATGTGGTCTGGGACCAAATTGATAAAGACCCTAGACAAATGTCTAGGGCCCCTGGACTGGGTCTAGGGTAACCATGCCTGGGGCATGGGAGTCTTGGTCTGGGACCAAGCATTTGAAGTCCCTAGATATGTCTAGGGCCCTTGGACTGGATCCAGGGTACCCATGCTTGGGGCATTGGGTTCTTGGTCTGGGACCAAGAGATAAAGACCCTAGACAAATGTCTAGGGCCCCTGGACTGGGTCCAGGGTAACCATGCCTGGGGCATGGGAGTCTTGGTCTGGGAC
>ML777618.1:265387-275952 GCA_009831015.1 Picea engelmannii
TTTTCTTTGGTGGTCTTATTCCCCTGACTTAGTGGCTTGAAAGTTCCTTCATTCCTGGCTTAAAAGATCTTGTGTAGATCCATGAACTGAACCTTTAACTGAGCATAACATTCAGGATTTATTTCTATTGTGGTGGTGTACTATCTTCAGAGGTAAGGTTGGTACCAGGTATGTTTCTAATTTGTTTCTTCTAAAGTTCAGATCTGAGTTGCTTTAGAATTGCCTTATATAAGCTTTGCATGAATCTAAGTGATCTTCTTTGTCTACTGTTTGAGCATAGAAGAAGAAGCTTTATATTACGGTTTTGTTACAGAGCTAAAATTTATAGATCTGTTGTTGTTTTAGAGGAGCTATTTATCATTGTTTAAGATCTGAGTTTTAGCAGATGATCTGAGTTCTCTTCTGCTTCTATTGTTGTCTGAAATATAGTTCTACTGTTGTATCTATAGAACTGTAATTACTGTCTATGATCTGAACCTAGTTTATTGCATATAGTCTGAGTTTGCTATGGTATTGAATGAGCCTTGTCTAATCTGCTGTTACTGATTCTTCTAGATCTGCTATTATGGTTTTAAGATCTGAGATCTTTTATCTATGATCTGTGTCTGTCTTCTTCTGTCACTGCCTATAATAGATCTATCTCTATATGCTGTTTGTGCTTCAGATCTAAGTAGTTTTGCTTTAAATTAAAAAGAGACTGGTGTTTTCAACTTTACCCTAAAAATCTAACACTCACCTCCAAAAATGATGTAGTAAAGGTTTGAGTCAGCCTCACTCTTAGTGAAGCCCATCCTCTGCAAGTAGTTGTCTATCCTCAAATACCATGCCCTGGGAGCCTACTTGAGCCCATACAAGGCTCTCTTCAATCTGCACACGTGGGAATCCCTCCCCTGCACCTCAATACCCTCTGGCTGCTCAATATACACCTCCTCCTCAATGATGCCATTAAGGAAGGCCGTCTTCACGTCCATCTGGTGGATTTTCCACCCCATCTCAGCTGCAATAGAGATCATGGCTCTGATCAAAGTTTATCTGGCTACTAAGGCGAATGTCTCATTGTAATCAACTCCCTCTTTTTGAGAGAACCCCTTAGCCAGAAACCGGGCCTTGAACTTCTCCACACTGCCATCCGCAACATGCTTGATCTTGTAAATCCACTTCGAGCCTATCACTGATTTCCCCTCTGTCCAGGGCACAACCTCCCATACATCGTTCTTCATGATGGAAGCATACTCTTCCACCATGGCATCTCTCCACAACTGTTGCAGTGATGGCTCGACCTCTAACAACTCGCTCATCAGAGCCATATAACTAGAAAATATCTATGGTGCTCTACTCTCCCTGACAGAAGTCCTAAGAGCACCCACGTTCTCCTGAGCCTCTCTCAAGGTCTGCTCAACCCATCTAGTCTTCCTCAATGCTAGAACGTAGACATGATATGCCTTAAAAGTCTCACTGTACCCAATGAAGATCCCCTTCTCAATAGTGGCCTCGAGCTTCATCCTCTTCTCTGATGGGATGTGACTGTAGACTAGCCATCCAAATATTCAGAAGTGTTCAATCTCTTGTTTCCTCCCTGTAAAGACCTCCTCATGACTCTTTCTCCCGAACACCCTGTGAGGACTCCTGTTTTGTATGTAGACTGCAGTGTTGCAAGCCTCTACCCATAAGAACCTAGGCAGATCCCGATCATACAACATTTCCTTTGCAACCCCAACGACACTGTTCTTCCTTTTGCCACCTCGTTCCGCTGAGGGTTGTACAAAACAATCATCTCTCTCTTTATCCTAGCACCTGCACATAAATCCTTGAAGGCTATCGAGGTGTACTCGCCTCCATTGTCGGATCTTAGTGTCTTGAGCTTTCTCCCCGTCTAGTTCTCCACAAGAGCTTTGAACTCTTGGAATCGATTGAAGACCTCGTGCTTGGTCTTCATGAAATAGATCCAAGTTTTCCTGGAATGATCATCGATGAAGGTGACATAATACTCGTACCCACTCAAGGATACTGATGACATGGGCCCACATACATCTAAGTGTATCAAATCAAGAATGCCTGCTGGCACTGCTTGGGAAAGCAGTTTTGGTGTACTTCCCCATAATACATCCTTTGCATACCTCATGATGCTTTGTGCTGAAGTTTGGAAGGCCTGTCACTATCTCCTTGAGCACTTTGAGTGCTTCATGATGCAAATGTGCCATCCTCCTATGACATAAATCTGCCATGTCACATGTGCTGCTCACCAATGCTGGGGCTGGCTCGAACTGAAGCCTGCATGACTTCTCTCTCCCGACTCCAATCACTTTGGTTGCTTGGAGTCCTTGGGCTGAATGTACACTCTCCCATCCTGGAATGAGACCACGTAGCCCTTGTCCTCCAAGGCTGAAACATAAATCAGGTTCTTCGTCATCCCCAAAACATACAATACGTCCTTCACCATCAGTGGCTTCCCGGACTCCCTTTGAAATGTGACTAACCCATGGCCTGCTGCCCGACACTTGACATTATTACCCATCTCTATGTAGAGGTCCATCTCCTCCTTCAGGTTGGAGAAGTACTCATGCACTCAATTCATGTGAGTAGAGGCACCACTATTGATATACCAGACTCCACTGCTGCCTGAACTGGAAAGATGTGCAATGAGTGAAAAATCATTCTTAAATCTGGCTACAAAATCATCAACTTTTGCTGAAGCCGAAGCTTCCATCTGTGACTTCTTGTTGCCCTTCTTCTTGTTTGGGCACTGGCTAGCAAAGTGTCCTGGTTTGTGATAAGGAAATCATTTAACTTTGCTAAGATCCTTCTACTTCTCACCCTTTGAGGTCTGACCCCAACTTGAGCCTTTCTTGGCTCTGGTTTTGACCTTGCCTGCTAGGGAAAGATTCTCCTCATCCTCAATTTTCGGCTGGCTGGCCTGTCAGGTACCAACTCGCAGCTCCTCTTGAGTGAAGTCGTCCCATAGCCTCTCCCAGTTGGGGAGTTTCTCCCCTGCCACCACTCCTCGGACAAACACGTCCCACTGCTTAGTGAAGCCTTTCAAGGCTATTTTCACCAGCTCAGTCTCATCCACGACATCCCCTACTGCTGCGAGCTCATCTCTGAGTTGAGTGAACTTGGTGAGGTAGGATGCAATAGAATCTCCCCTGGCCATCTTGGTGCTCCTGAGTTTCTTTTGAGGATCATCTTTCTGTTCTGGTCGTCTGACTGGTACATCTTGGTCAGAGATTCTCACATCTCCTTGGTTGTCTTCTTTCTTGTCAGGTGAAGAATGATATGGTCCTTCACCCCGTCAATAATAATCCTTCTTGCCTTCACATCCTTCCTGATATGAGCTACAAGCTATGCTGGATCTGCTTGGAGCGTTGGAGTTCCCTCAACAAACTCCCATAACCCCTGCTCCTCTAGCAGCAGAGCTATGCACTCTCTCCATGGACTGAAGTTAGAAGCGCCCTCCAATATGTCTTCGAATCTCAACCCTGCATTTTCCATTTCTCTACTGCCCTAGCTCACTCGCCCTCCTTGGTTGTTCAACCTCTATGCTGCAAGGAACTTCTGTTCACACCTGAAATCAACTTGGTTTCTGTATTCAGAGGCCGAGTTCTGATATGTTAAACTTTTAGACCCAACACAGATTTTAATGCCAATAGTTTTATAACCCAGATTTTAATCTTTTATTCAGAAATATAAATCTGAACTATGCACTGAAAATACAGCTAAGTTTAATCACTAATGCACAACAGAAAACACATGAAACCAAGCACATAAAAATTACACAACAAAATTTTTACCCTGGAAACCCCAGTGTGGGGAAAACCGACAAAGAGGGGCTTTATTATGGCTTCAGAGGAAAAATAATTACAGCAGCAAAACCAAAAAAATTCATACAGAGAATTTTGCCCTCATTTTCAGCTGTACTGTAATATCCCTAGGGTTTCTAGGGACTTAAGCCAGCTGGAAACAATCTATTTGTGCAATGTTCCCCACAGTGTTTAATCATAAACAGAGATCCACAATTCACCACCAATTCAGAAATAATGCCAATGCTAATTACACAATAATTATCAGCAGAGAAATTACCACATAGCATCTGATATCTAGGGATTAAACACTGTGGGGAACATTAGAGAAATTACCACATAGCATCTGATATCCAGCAGTAAATAGTGACCAAAACCAATAGGAAGCAGTCTTCAATCTTGGTAGAACAATATCCAAACCCAGCAGAAAATCCTCTGAAGAGGATGCTGTCCAAATTTATCATACCAGGAGTACTAAAACACAGAGTTTAATGCTGTCTTTAACAGTTACTTAGGCAGATTAGTCATAAACACCAGTTTTAGAACATTTCCAAAAATTGCGAGTCAGCAGAAAACCTTAACCAAATTCATGAACCTGGGGCAATGATGGTGGCCTGCTGTTACAGTGCCAAATCGGCCTTCCCAGCTCCTCGACTCTGCAGATTTGGGCACAGTCCCTCTTCTTGACTCCTTGGCAGCTCCAAACACCTGTAGCAACCCTCGGCCTGTATAGCAGAGACAATGAGTTCTTCTTGGCTCAACAAACACAGCTCGAACCCCCTCCAGCGCACTCTTTACTATCACAGAGCCTTCCAGAAGCAAGCACCTGCTGCAACGATGAAGAGGGCTGAGCTAGGGTGAGGCTAGCCCACCGAAACTCAGTAACATAGGGTTGAACAACCCTCCAGACGGGCTGAGGCAGCTGCCTCCTAAGTCAAAACAGAGATGCTCTAAATCCAAGTTGTGTCTCTTCCAAATGAGCCCCTCCTTTTCTTATAGGATTCCCTTAATTCATTTTCCTCCTTTTTGGGTGATTTATTCTTCAAAGGGGTCGGCCCTCCTTGTTTCAAGCCCACACATTCTATAAGGGTGAATTAGTGCCCCCCGTTGGCACCCACGACTCCTCTATCCTTTGGGACTATGGTCTACAGGGAGCCCCTTAGACCATTGCGTCCCTTCCCCGAGGGCTAATTGGGAGGCGACATGACAATCCTCCCTTCCCGAGTGCCCTCAAGCAACTGCTGCCTAGGGTGCTGCAAAATCTGCTCTCCCTCCCATGTGGCATCCTCTTCTGGCAAGTCCTTCCATCTTATCAAACACTCATTTATCGTCTTGTTCCTCAAGCGTTTTTCTCGGAACGCCAAAATCTGTTCGGGAACTAGGATCAAATGGCCTTCCTCATCCAATGGTGGTAGATTTGTGGAAGAAGCAACCTACTGGCCCAAAGCCTTCTTGAGGCAAGAGATGTGAAACACACTGTGAATCTTGCTTCCCTTTGGTAACTCTAGCTCGTAGGCCACCTCTCTGATTCTTCTGATCACCCTGTATGGCTCGTAGAAACGTGGTTGGAGCTTCTCTGCGCCACTATTCTTTAAAGAAGACCGCCGATGTGGTTGGAGCCTCAGAAAAACTAAGTCACCCACCTCGAAGCTATGCTCTATTCGATGACGGTCTGCATATTTCTTTTGCTGATTCTGTGCCATCCTTAGATTGTCCTTTAGGACCCTCAGGATGTCCTGGCTCTCTTGAATCCAATCCTTGGCTTTGGGAGCCCTGCTCTCGCCAAATGCCAACTCTACAAATGATGGGGCCCCATAGCCATACAATGCCCTGAATGGGCTCATACCGATAAACATGTGATTGGTAGTATTGTAGCAATACTCACCAAGATGTAACCATCTAATCCACGCCTTCTGCTATCTGGAAACATAGTGATGCAAGTATCTCTCAACCCACTTGTTGACGATCGCAGTCTGCCTGTCTGTTTGGGGATGATAGCTTGTAGTGGCTGTCAACTATGTCCTTGCTAGTTTGAACAACTCCTGCCAAAAGGCGTTGAGGAATCAACTATCCCTGTCGCTCACAATAACCCTAGGTAGTCCGTGAAGTCTGAATATCTCCCTGAAGAAGAGCTCTGCTACTTGTGGGGCTTTGTACTTCGAGGGTATGGCGAAGAAGTGAGCGTACTTGGTCAATCTGTCCACCACCACATAAATACAGTCCTTGCCCTGCACCTTTGGAAGCCCTGTGATGAAATCTATAGAAATACTCTCCCATTTTTGCTCCGGAATAGGCAAAGGCTGTAGTAGACCTGCAGGGTGTATGAGCTCAGACTTGTTTTGTTGACAACTCATGCACTCTCTCACATATTGTGAGACATCCCCCTTGAGACCCTTCCATGAGAATCTCTCACGTACCTGCCTGTAGGTCTTTAGGTATCCTGGATGCCCGACTAATGGTGCGTCGTGTACGACTCTCAAGATCTTCTCTTTGAGAGTTGAGTCTGGAACAAGATATATCTGACCTTTATAATAAATGATGTCATCCACTATTGTGTACCTGTCATCTTGTATTTTTACATCGATCAACTCCCTTGCAAAGGCGTTCTTGGAATACTCTACCAAAAGGAGAGACTTCCAGTCCGTGACAATCTCAGATATGGAAAATGTTGTAGGTCTTCGTGACAAGGCATTTGCAACCACGTTGTTCTTACCCTTGACATACTCTATGTCAAAATGATATGCCTGCACCTTGTTGACCCATTTCTGTTGTCTCTCGCTCAGATCCTTCTGCTCGAGGAAATGCTTCAGACTATTGTTACCTATCCTCACCACAAATCGACCTCCTACCAAATACTGTTTGAATTTGGCCAATATAACATATGTTATAATATAACATATGCATGTATGATGGCCAACATTTCCTTGTCATAGATGGAAAGAAGCCTCTTAGTTTCCCCTAGCTTGCGACTCTCAAAAGCTATGGGGTGCTTGTTCTGCATCAATACCGCTCCTATCCCTTCTCCGGAGGCATCACACTCCAACACAAAGGGCTGCGAAAAACCGGGAAGTGCTAACACTGGGCAAGTGCTCATTACCTCCTTCATTCGGTCAAATGCCATTTGAGCCTCTTCGGTCCACCTGAATGCACCCTTCTTCGTGAGGTCGGTCAATGGTGCACCAAGTTGGGAAAACCCTCCCACGAAGCGTCGATAACCCCAAGAAGCTTCACAACTCTATCAAGGATTTGGGTGTGGGCCAATCAAGTATAGCCTATATCTTCTCTTGATGGACCTGTACCCCTTGTGCGTCAATGATGTGCCCCAAATACAAAATCTCTGTCAAGCCAAATTCACACTTTGTCTCCTTGGCATAGAGTGACTGCTCCTCCATGATACTAAGTATCTCATCTACATGTTGCAGATGATCCCCCCACGTCCTGCTATAGATCAACAGGTCGTCAAAAAACACCAACAAGAACTTCCTCTACTGCTTATTGAAGATATGGTTCATGCATGACTGGAATGTGGCTGGAGCATTAGTCAAACCAAAGGGCATGACCATAAACTCATAATGTCCATAGTGGCATCAAAAAGCTGTCTTGTGCACATCCTCTTCTCGTACCTTGATTTGATGATATCCTGATTCGAGGTCTATCTTTGAAAAGTAGACCGCTCCATGTAGCTCATCAAGTAGCTCGTCAATCCTCGGAATCGGGTACCTGTTCTTAATGGTCTTCTTGTTCAGGGCTCCGTAATCTATACACATCCTCAAGGTTCCATCTTTTTTTTTCACTAGTACTACGGACGAAGCAAAAGGACTAGAGCTGGGTCCGATGTGTCCCATCTCTAGAAGCTCCCAGATGGTCTTCTCAATTTCATCCTTGAACCTCTTTGGATGTCGGAATGGGGTTGTAATGACAGGCTTGGCCCCTTCCTTGAGCTCGATGATATGCTCAAATCCCCTATCTGGCAGTACTCCGGGTGGGATCTGCCCAAACACCTTATCATGTTTCCCCATAAGATTTTGTATGTCCATATGATAGCGTTGACGACCCTCTGTTTCCTTCTGGGGGTAATCACACATTCTGCTGCCCATGCGATGTTCCTATGCTCGAGGGCCATCCTCTTGGTTGACACGATCCTGGGTGGATCTGTATTCATTCCCCTTAGAACAACCCTTCTTCCTTCCTTGTCTCTGAACTCCATCCTCATGATTTGGTAGTTCATTTTGATGTCCCCTAATGAATAGAGCCACCGGATGCCCAAAACTATGTTAGTGTCCGCTAGGTCCACCATGTAGAAATCATCGGTCAGTGTGTAGTTACCCAACGCCACGTGTAACCCTCAGATCATGTGAGTACACTCCAGGTTGTACCTGTCTGCTACTTCCACACTGAATCCTTCGAACTCCTCTGTTGGAATGCCCTTCATGTCAACTAAGGCTGCGTCAATAAAATTGTGGGTGGCCCCACTATCAATCAGTGAAGTAATTCAATGTCCTTGTACAACCCCTCTGATCCGGAAGGTGTGATCCCTGCGAACTCCTGATAGTGTGTCTATGACCACCTTCTTGTGCCCCTTATACGGTGATTCATCTTCTTTGACTGCACTCTGTGGTGGTTCCTCCTTAAGGTTATCGGGGGTCTCTTCCTTGTTATGGCTTCTCTCCTCATCATCTTCTTCGTCAGAAAGTACTTCTATGTAATGTGCTTTTCCTTTACCCATGCACCTGTGCCCCGGCTCCCAAGGATCCTTACATGTGAAGAAAAACTTCTTTCGTCTAAGCTCCCTCCTAGTCTCCTCATCCATACAATCCTTCACGGTCCCATCTTTCCGGAATGACTTGTTATCCTGGGGTTTGGGAGGAATGTAGGGTTTGGTTGGCCCTTTCGTCTTCGATACTATATCTGTCATGTCAAGTGTCTTCATAACTGCATCCTGTAGTGTGGCTGGCTTGAAGGCCTTGACCCACCTACGCAGGGGTTCTGCTAAACCTTCTGTGAATAACATCACCAATCTGTGTTCTGAGATGTCAGTTACTTGCACAACAACCTTCTCGAACTCTGCAATATATGCCTCAGGTGTCCTTGTCTGTCTCAGCTGTGCCAGCTCACGGAAGGATATCTCCGGATCCTTCCTATTGAATCTGTCCATCAGTCTCTGTGTAAACTCCACATAAGATGTGATGCTGGAATGTCCTAGTGTCACCAGCCCATGATAGCACCATTCATGAGCCTCACCGTCCAGATGTAGTGTGGCAAATTTGATGGCACCATTCTGTCCTGGTGGTCCTCTATGCCCTCTCTGGGCCAGTTCCTGTATTTAATGTTGCAGTAGTCTTGTAAGGTCATAGCTGCCTGAAACTCTTCTCCAAGTGCTTGGTATTCCTGGAAATATGTGGAAAAATTCTCACCATGGCTCTGATGTGCTGGCTGCTCTTCAATGAAGCTGGGTAGGAGAGGTCTGGGTGTCCTACTCATGGTGGGCTGCACACTCTGCCTGGACACATGAGGATTGCTCCCTCCTATTGGGACCCCATTGTTGCTCCCTTCAGCTCATGGACTATGCTGTCCAATTTCACCGTTACTCCCCTCTGCATGAGGCCTGGTCTGCCCATTGCCCCTATGGGAGATTAGGCCCTGAAGTGGGCTCAGTAGCTGGGTGAGGGTGTCGATTCCTTTCGCAAAGGTATCCTTCATTTCATTCTGCCCTTCGGTTAAATCACTTAAGATGTGCAGCACACTGTCATCGTTATGGTCCCCCATGCTCCCTGTTTCTTCTTCTTCTGATATCTCAGGTGCTCCTTGATTCACTGGTCCTCGTTTTCTTGTCATTCAGTCAGCCACAGGCGGGCAGGATCAAAGCTCTGATACCACTGTAATATCCCTAGGGTTTCTAGGGACTTAAGCCAGCTGAAAACAATCTATTTGTGCAATGTTCCCCACAATGTTTAATCATAAACAGAGATCCACAATTCACCACCAATTCAGAAATAATGCCAATGCTAATTACACAATAACTATCAGCAGAGAAATTACCACATAACATCTGATATCCAGCAATAAATAGTGACCAAAACCAATAGGAAGCAGTCTTCAATCTTGGTAGAACAGTATCCAAACCCAGCAGAAAACCGTCTCAAGAGGCTGCTGTCCAAATTTATCATACCAGGAGTACTAAAACACAGAGTTTAATGCTGTTTTTAACAGTTACATAGGCATATTGGTCATAAACACCAGTTTTAGAACATTTCCAAAAATTGCTAGTCAACAAAAAACCTTAACCAAATTCATGAACCTGGGGCAATGATGGTGGCCTCCTGTTACAGTGCCAAATCAGCCTTTCCAGCTCCTCACCAGCTCCTCGGCTCTGCAGATTTGGGCACAGTCCCTCTTCTTGACTCCTTGGCAGCTCCAAACACCTGTAGCAACCCTCTGCCTGTATAGCAGAGACAATGAGTTCTTCTTGGCTCCACAAACACAGCTCGATCCCCCTCCAGCGCACTCTTTACTATCACAGAGCCTTCCAGAAGCAAGCACCTGCTGCAACAATGAAGAGGGCTGAGCTAGGGTGAGGCTAGCCACCGAAACTGAGTAACAAAGGGTTGAGCAACCCTCCAGATGGGCTGAGGCAGCCACCTCCTAAGTCAAAACCAAGGCTGTTGGGAGCGCGGAGCGGGAGCGGGAGCGGGAAGCGCAGATTTTCAAAAATCTCCGGGAGTGGGAGCGTTTCGGGAGCGTTTTTTATATAATATATATATATATATA
>ML777618.1:287072-314523 GCA_009831015.1 Picea engelmannii
GGACACACTCCATAAAGTGTGCAAGTAGCCCCTCAACGTCCTCCAAAGGACCAAGGCTCAATCCAAGTCAATAGCCATGCAAAGTACATCATCCAAGGAAGGGGGGTTATGTGACCAAATGCATCCATCAATTTGGAGGCATGCACAAGTCCAATACAACATAAGAAATGATTCATGACAAATGTAAATGCCATTAGGTAGATCACATTAAGAATTAACTTCAAACTTCACAATAACTTTCAAAATTCATACAATTTGCCAAGTTTAGGTATGGGAGGGTTTTCTTTAGCCCATATTACATGTGTCAGAATCCAGGAGGAGAAATATTTCTCAAGAAACCCATCAAGGAACATGTGTGATGGTAGATGTATGGAGTGGGGCTTACTTCATGAGTGGCATGCATAATCATGCGAGGTTATGTAAGATATTTATCCACATGAGCGCCTTTGTATGAGGGAGCACTTATGTAATGAGTTGCCCTTTCCTCGACACTGTGTCTTTTCAAACCCCTATGTCTTTCCAAACCCCTATGTCTTTCCAAACCCCTATTTGTCTTTTTCTTTATTCATTCAACCTTTTTGGCTTTTGAATTTCATTTAGTCCTTTTTAGATATACATTAATTACATAGGACTTGGGGTGATGACATCATAGCGAGGGAGCATTACTCATGCTTTGCTTTTCTTTGTGCTTTTAGCCATTTCTTTGTTATTTTTTCTTTGCATTTTGATTTTAGCACTTTGCTCTTTTCCTTTTTTTTCAATATGTATATGGATGCATCAACCTCGAGCATTCAAGCACCTTCTCATGGGATTATGAAGCATGAACCTATATGTGTGACATATGACCTCCAATTCAGAAGCGGGGACAACATAGATTTGGAAAGATGAAGAATGTTATGTATGGATTGGAATATAGACATGCTATCCTTATCAACGCCCCCCAATAGTACAACTCTACCCAAGAGTGACAACACTTATCTAGGAGTGGATGATGATCACCAAGGCGAAACAAGGCAAAATGCACAAATTTAGAGCATCATGATCCATTATTCGACTCAACAGCTTGATCACTACTTTCGTGACAAACACATAAGGCATTAACACTTAATATGAAGCATTGAAACAAGTTACCTCTGTATGTCAAGCATCATAATCATCAAGTGAGAGTGAGCTGAGCAACATGTGGGAAGTATCATTGGTGATCTGTCTGTGAAGAACCATGGATGTCATTTGAAATGTGGATCATAGGAGAAAAAATCTCCTCTATTTACCCCTAGATGTGAGGGGGTAACATGGGCAATTATAAATTCGTTAGAATGATATACAACTCAAAACTAAAATGAGTACAAAGCCATCCAACCAATACAAGTGCTAGAATTTTGCAACATTTTCATTAATTGAAACTAGATTAAAATAAGGTTTTATTATGCAAAACTATAAATGGTAGGCTCCACTACCTTTTGAAAGCTTCTGATTGGTCCTCGTGGTGGACAATAGATGTTGAATTATGCCCACATGGCCTTGACGCCACTGCTACATGGGTCTCTATGAGTCGTTGTAGCTTCATCATGGTTATGCTTTAAGTTCCCCAACCATCTTATTTTTTTATCACTTTATGCACATAAATCTAATCCTCAAAGTTCATTCAATAATAATTTATTAGATTGTTGGGTCCATCGGGGCAAATGGGCTCTAGGTTCTATGCACTACATGTTGAACAACTATATCTATGGATCCATTGTGCTATTTAACTGGTTTCAATGAGTTTTTGGATTTGTGAACCAGGTGTTTATTGAACTTCATGTTTTTGCATTGCACAAGCTCCATGGCAGACCTGACAATAATTAGAACCAAATCTTTTAAAATTTTGGGTACATGATAGTGTAGGCAAATTCAAAAGGTTAAGTTAAAGGAATGCACAAGTCTTGGACCTCACTCTGAGGCTCAAGGTCTGCCATCTAGTGCCATATGACATAGCCACATCGTCTAGGATGACATCATCAACAACAATAGGCAGGGGCCTTAACCAATAAGATCTTACCACATGTGCATGATAATGCCAACAAAGCATGAGTCATCATGACACATGGACGACTTTTGAGAGTGCTACATAGCACTAGCCATCCTCGATACTTGGATGCTTTCTTTCAAAATCAGTTAAAGTACTAAGAGCCTGACTCAAAATACTATTAAGTGTAATTCATAAACTCTTTGGGTCTATGGGCTCGGACATAGTGTAGACTCTATGATTATTGAATGGCATAAGTTCACGCTTGGACCTAATGCCACTCTAAGCTGCAATTTATACAACTTTGGGTGTGGAATGTGGAAGGATTTGGGACCTTATGCTTCTTATATTGCACAAGACTCTCCACGGGCTCAACCCTAGAACTAACACTATTTTGTATCCCTTTTGGGTCATCTACCCTTGGCAAATTCAACTCCTCATATTTTATAATGTAAATACCTTCTCATAGAGATGGTGGGAAACTTTACTAAACTTAATAAATTTTCGCGTCTAGATATTCAAGTGGATTCAAGGCGTTGTGCATTCATGGTGCATAATTCCTTAGACAAACCCAATCCTAAACTAATGAAATCTATAACATTTCAGGTTGGTAAAAAATCGAGTTACGATAAGGATAAGTAAAAGTTTGCAACTTTGCTTGACTTCCCTGAAATTTGCTAAGTACATGAATACTTATGGGTTTTCCTCGCTTTGCAACACTTGAAATCATGGTACTAGAGGATTGATAGTTTGTTCAAAGGCCGTAAATACTTCAAAAATTGAGCTTGTTACCCCTTGAAAATACATGCTTCATTTTGCATTTTCATTGTTTTTTCTCTCATTGAGCACAAAAGAAGACCCTTGGAGTTCAGGGATAGTTACGTGTTGATGGATATTTTTGGAGCCACGTGGTGCTAGGGGATTTCATTTTGGCAGACTTGGCATAGTTGAGGAAGGGAACCCTATAAGAGGGATTCCATACCATATTAGGGGTCCAAAGCATGATTTATGGTGAGTTAAGGGGTCAAATACAACTAAAAGCAGGAACACCCTACGCATAGGACATCGAGAGCATGGAGGATGGCAATGAGAGCAAACACCCTATCTTAGAGGATGCCTAGAACATAACAGGTAGCAAGGAAAGAGGCTAGAATAGGAACACCCTAAATTGTATGAGTCCATGTGGTAATGGAAGCACTTGTTCAGTCAAAGGAGGTTAATTGATGAGGAGCATTCCAATTCAAGGGAGCATTTTGGTTGCTTGATCATGAGTCTAGCCCCTCGCGAGAGGGATGTTTTGTGCAAAAATTCATTTAACACATATTAAAGTGGCTTTATGGGGCATTAAATATATCCGAGGCATATTCCACATATTTGGAGGCATGTTCTACCCTTGAGACATTTGGGCAAGAACACTTTGTTTGAGGCATATTCGAAGGAGAGTCCTTTGCACGAGGGAGCAACATATGGCATGGATGACATGGTCCAAGCCCCTAAATAAATAATGAATGCATACTCTAATGAATTAAAAAGATGACAAATGGCAAGTGGACTTATGAAATGGTGAATGAGGACCCCGATGCAAATTAGATCTATAAGCCTAAACAAGACCAAGTGACACATCATTTTCACTCATGAAGAGGAGCGTTAGGGTTCATGGGCCCTATAAGAGGTGTGCTAGGGGTTTGAAAGGCCTCACTCACCCATGAGGAAGGCCTAGGGGGTGCTCCCTAGGTGGAAGGGCAACATTTTTGGATTAAAATGTCATTTCCCCTCTCTAAACCCTAAAAGGGACAAACCCTTATTTGAGAGAATGGAAACCTATAAAGAGAGGAGAGATTCATTTTCTAAAGGGAATGGAATTGTAGGACTTTTCCTCCAAGCTCAGTTGAAGATATTTTGGGAGTGTTACCCCCTAATGCAACATGAGGATTTTATCCAGATCGAAGACCTTGCTTTGGCAAGCTACTATGGAGTATGATGGCTTTGAGTCATCTCATACTATTGTTTTCACAAATTTTAGAGATCGTTATTCAATTGCCATTATCTTTGCACATGATAGGTGGATGTAGGATTATCTAATGGGGCATTATTGTGTATTGAGGGGGGTTTTAGCTAGTGCAAATGCTTTCCTCAACACTTCTCTTATGGCAATTTATCTATTGACCATGTAAGTGGGTGTTGAGATTTCTTGAGTAGGAGTTTTCCATTCATGCACACATTTGTGTGTTCATCTAGCCTTCCAAAGGCTATATTTGTGCATGGTTTATGATACATTGTGGTTTGGTAATGGAATGTCTAGCTCATATTGATAGTTTGGTAGTGATGTGGCATGCTTTGAGTGGTTGGATTTTTGATGTAGTAGAGTGCTTCCCTTGCTTATCACTTCAACACATATTTTGAGGCATGGGCATTATTTATGCATAGTCTTCTAGGTCTCTTCACCCGAGTTCCCTTGGTTTGGATGGTGGATTATGGTTTGTGCATGTTGTTTCATGAAGTTGTACGTGCTTTTGAGGCCTTCTTATCTTCATATTGGAGATCATCCCACCTCCTTTGCACATCTCTCTAGGGTGTATTCTTCATAGCACTATTTTGTGGAGTTTGTTTGGTATATATGCACACATATCTATGCCTTAACACATGGGTTGAGGTTGCTCAACTATTTGGTTTGGATCACAACAACTTTGTGGACCATCATGCACACAATCCTATGGTATCTTCTTAAGGGATGAAGTGGTTATTTTCTTGGAGAAGATGCCATGAGACTTTTATGACAATCAATATACATACACCCCGTAACAGAGTAACAAATGTTGTATAGGCTGGGATATACACCGTTGGATCTAAATGATTTTAAATCCAATGGTGTATATCCAAACCTATGTAACATTTGTTATTTTGCTGTGGGGTGCATATTGTTTGCTGACTTTTACTATTTTGAGCATGTGATGGTTATGGCAGGTTGATTTTTCCACTACCCTAGAGGAGCGCTCGAATATTTTACTGTCTTAGCACACATGTTGAGGCAAAAGGGTCGTTACATTGACACCTTCTCACCAAACTCTAGTTGTTTTCTCTATTTTTATCACGATTTATCGTCATCCTAGTGGAGCACTCCTCCTTTAGGGAATATTTAATGTTTTTTTGGTGGAATCTTGGAGGGCGCAGTAGTACAGGTTCATCTATGTGGTCCTATGGAGGTTTTAACATGGTCAAAGTTCCCAAGATTAAGGAGGCATCTTGCATTTGAAGAGGACAAGTGGCATCTCTACTAATTTGTCCATTTTGTTACATTATTTTATTGCTTTAGGGTTTTGATTTGTCAATTGTTAGTTGGAGGATATTGTTTGTTTATGCCTCCCTAGGAGAGATCTAGGATCTAACTCACGGATAATGCTATTTTATTAAAGGAGATTTTGAGCTCTAAATCTATATAAGACGAGCTTCTCCTATTGTAATGGTTGTTGATGGTTTGAAGAAACACTTGTTCTCTTGGTTTTGCAATGAAAATATTTTGAATGGCAATGTGATAAGTGAAGTTTCATCTAATGTGTGGCATCCCATCTTCCATTCTTGGTTGATTTGAGTGCTGGAAATTTTACTTTCAAATTGTTGCAATAAGGGTTTCAAGCTAAGGGGAAATTTTGTCCCTCAGAAAAAGGCTTTGGATTAGGTGCATTCTATCTAAGTCTTTGTTGTTTTTACTTTGTGGTTGAAATATCTGGTGTATGCCATTTCATTGGAGGATATCTTAGGACTTTTACCTTAAAATAGAATCACATCTCATTGTTATTGCATGTTGATATATGGGCACCTTTGGAAGGGCCTAGTTCTCTCTTATTTCCAGCCATTTAAATCTTTTGTCATTAGTAATTTTCTACATGTTATAACAACAATGTTAACTCCCATCTACCTCCCATATTCAGCCCTCTATCACTTTATGACTCCATATGTCCTTTGAAATATTTGGCACTGGTATTTTCCCATCAACCACCACTAAAATAAACCTAATCAACTTATTAATTTTTTTTTTTTACTAAAACAACTCTTCACTTTACCCAAGCCTTGATTTTCTAGGCTTTAGTAATCCTATCCCTAGGGACACCCTCCTTGTACTAGAGAAGAGCCAATTTTAAGTGAGAAGAGGCCTTGTTGAGGTGACAGTAACAAGCCTCTTGAGTTACCTTTAGCCTTGCCCCCGATCTTTAGACGTTGGATCTCAAGTGCAATATTTATTAGTAATAGGAGCGAAGAAGTTAAGGGGAATTTCAATATGAGGTTCTTCAACTTTCTTTAGTTTTATTGGTTTGAGATTCATTTGTTGGATGGATGGTTGGAATTGTGGGACTTCCTCCAAGTTTAGTTGAAGATCTCTTGGGAGGAAGAAGTTAAGGAGCATTTCAATGTGAGGTTTTTCATCTTTATTTATTTTTCTTTGGTTGATTTGTGGTTGGAAATTACTAGCACAAATCTGCTGGTATAATCTTTGAATAAGGGAAAGTTTTCTCCAATAAAAGGATGTTAGGGTTGAGGTGTAACCCTTGTTTTATCTTGTTGTAGCCATTGTGTTTATTGAAGGATATTTACTGCTGTAATGGCCCAGGTAGGACTATTCACTCTATTTCGAGGGATGCCCTAGCTAGGGTTGAGGATTAAGTGTGGCACACTTAGGCCCTCTTTGTCCGATGGTGAAATCACACTTGAAGAATGATGTATTGTTGGTTGTTTGTTCAATAAAAAAGGCTTCCTAGTTTTTTCTACCTTGTTTATGATTTCATATTTGACTATGATACTTGGATATAGGGCAGGACTAGCTAAAGACACTCTTTAACTTATACACGAATGCTTCAAAGGCTACTACTTCCCATAAACTACTTGATCTTGGTCTATCATTGATGCTAGTATATCTACAGTTAGTAGATCTGACTCAGATGCTACTTCAATCATTGGGAAAATTTCCTTTATCTTTGTTGTTGGTGGATCAACAAAGGGAACTAAAGCAATTTGAACTTGAACTGAAATAGGCTCTGCTACTAATGGATTCGTATCTGATGCTTTCACTCAAGAAACTGGATCTACAAATGCTTTCTTTGCTCTAGCTTCCTTTGCTTATGGTGCTTTAAGTAGAACTTTCTCTTTATCTCACCTTGGAAATAATGTGTGTTTAGCGATTGGCTCTATCTTTGGTGCTTCAACCCAGTTGACTAGCACATTTACTAGTTCAACCAGTTTAAGATCTTTTAGTAGAGGATCCTACAGTTTAAGATCGAGATTTAGATTCAGACTCTTTAAAGAAGAAGGAAAGCTCGCACTGTAGCTTTAGGTATGCAACAAAGAAGGTTACAAGAGAGACAACACCATAGACATAGGCTAAGGCATAGGTTCTAGATTTATATCCATATCCTCCATTCACAAATCCTCTACTAGGTCTAGAGCTAGTTCACATCGATATTGATACCCTATAGTTGGAGATCGAGTCGGACCCATTAGAGCATCTCCATATCGAGAACCATCAGCTAGCCTAGGATCCCTCTGTGTGAAGGCACTTTATATTCCAAAAATGATACTTTACTTCCCTCATAAGGGCACAATCTATTAATGCTGCTAAGACCCGATATCAAACACCACTTGCAAAGGTAGATTTGCCACCAACTTCTTTTTATTCTCTCGCTTCTTCCTTGGATTAGATCTCATTAATTAATGATGGTCCTGTTAGGGGAGGAATGCCACATGTTTCTCTCCTGTTACTGGCACTAGTCCTTGACTTTTCCTTTTATATCTTATAGGGCTTTGAAACAGGCTATGGCACTGGGATGGGTTCAACATCTGAATCTTCCTATGGTACCTTTGCTTATGAATCACGATCAACTTAATATGGAATTGGGTGAAGAGATGTTGGGGATGGAACTAGGCAAAGAGATGTTAGGGATGGAACTTAAACTAGTGGAAATGATGTTGATGAAACTATTGCCTCTTATGCTTTCACTCTCACCTTTGGTGGGTATATCGATCTAAAATAAGAGATGGTTAGTGAGTGGATGGCTTTCAAATAGGCCATGGAACTTAAACCGTCTCCACTCTTGGGTCAAATGATACTACTATATGGGATGGTAAAAAAGCTTGAAAAATGACTATGATTCAAGGTAAACACTTATATATTGATATGTGGGATATGCTGTTGGAGGTTATCAAACTTGTATTGTGAGTGAAGGAAAAGGAAAGGTATGGAGAAACATGGTCAACTGCTTTCATTTGGTCAATTGCAATTGCATGTAGGTAAACTTCAATGGGTTCAATACAGGAAAGCCTATAGAGGGTAAGCCATAGACCCAAAAAAGGTGTAGTTTATTTAATTCCAGGTACATGGGAAAGAGCAGTAAGTGCAGAAGCATCACTTAGAGTACCAGAGTATGTTTATTCACCAACACTCCTTCGATAAATGGATAGACCACCATATAGATTTATCCCTTCTCACTAAGTGATTATCCTCAAAGGGCATCTTTCGTCATTTTTGTTATAGGAGACCTAAGGAAGGAAAGACACTCGTTGTGAAATAGGGCAGGAGATGTATACTATACTCGACTTAGAGTCAAAGTAATGTATACTATAATATGAAGATAACATGTCCTTAAGGGATATATTTCTTCTTTTCAGGAAGAAAAGAAGAAATACTTTCCCCTGACCGTCCTTTAATTATTCATGGTTACACATTATTACATGGTTGATTTTGTACTTGTTGTGAGGAGCATCTTTGGAAGGGCCCTCTATTTTCTGCATATCAAAATAGATCAATGTGGTTAGTTACAACATGTTTATAACATGATAACTACATCTACTTTTGTATTGTTCAAACCCTGCTAATTGTTGAACTTGGCTCCATCACCCAATTGGATAGGCACATGGCTTGGAAATCCACCATCCCTTAAATTCCAAAGAGTATCTTAAACCATTCTTTTCCAGGGTACCCCCCCCCCCCTTGTGCCAGAAAATAATTGGCCTAAAGTGAGAGGAATAGTTGTTGTGGTGACAGTGGGAAATCTTCCTAAGTGCCTCTAGGGTTGCAATTTGTGTAAGGAGTTGAATATCTACGAGTGCAGGTTTGGGAGGTAACAAAGCCCATCAATGTTGGGAGCTAAGGAAATACCTTGCTCCTATTCCCAAGGATGATTTGCATACATTAATTAGACACACCTATAACATCAACAATCAGTGCATAACATATAATGTAATAATAACTTAAGAATAGATCAAATCAATAAAAGATAAACATCAAAACTGGAGAGATATAAAGCCTTCAAAGCATGCTCAATCGATGCCTACACAATCTTATCAACCAAGGTATTTTCTAGTGGCAAATTTTCTCAATTGGCTATTTTTTGCAGGTTTGCAAGGTAACAAAGCCCATCAATGTTGGGATCTAAGGAAATACCTAGCTCCTATTCCCAAGGATGCTTTGCATACATTAATTAGACACACCTATAACATCAACAATCAATGCATAACATATACTGTAATAATAACTTAAGAAAATATCAAGTCAATAAAAGATAAACATCAAAACTGAAGAGATATAAAGCCTTCAAAGCGTGCCCAACCGATGCCTACACAATCTTATCAACCAAGGATTTTCTAGTGGCGAATTTTCTCAATTGGCTATTTTTTGGCTTTTTCTTCAAAAAATTCATTCACTAGTTAGTCATTTTCTCTTTAAAACACATCTGCATTTTTACATAAAATATGCTTACATTGATAATATTTGCCAAAATTTACAAGTTTTAATAATAAATTGTCTATTCTTTATTGAATATTCGTCTACATATCAATATTATGATTTTCTCAAATTGAAATAATTTCCTAGAATACTACACTTTGGTATAATATTTGAATCCTCAAAAGTACCCTGCTATCAAGTAACATAACCAATGTTTTTGAGATTATAAATGTCATAAAATAAGATTTGTCAAGATAGGGTTGTCATCAAATTGCAAAAGGTGTTGATGTAAAACATGACTAATCCATCACCTAACCCAATAAGGACTGCAATAAGGCACATAAGGTTAGTAACACAAATATCCAAATTCAATATGGTCAATGCTAAGTCAAAATAGAATGCATAATAATACCATCAAAATGAGAAAATCATACTGTCACAAGTGAAAAGTGGCCCCAAAAATAATTTTGGTTTGGCTAGGAGAAATAGGGCCTCATCATGTGGACCATGTGCCCACCTTTGCATGCTCTCTCTCCTCTCTCACACTTGTCTACCACCTAGTGGCAGGGCTTGTGATGGATTGACACCTTTCTGGACACCTGTGAGGGTGCAAACAAACAAGATCTAGAATGCTCTAGTGGAACATGACTCATTGTGCAAGCCCCACACCATGGTACACTACACTTTGGTATAATATTTGAATCCTCAAAAGTACCTTGCTATGAAATAACATAACCAATGTTTTTGAGATTATAAATGTCATAAAAGAAGATTTGTCAAGATAGGGTTGTCATCAAATTGCAAAAGGTGTTGATGTAAAGCATGACTAATCCATCAGCTAACCCAATAAGGATTGCAATAAGGCACATAAGGCTAGTAGCACAAATATCCAAATTCAATATAGTTAATGATAAGTCAAAATTGAATGCATATTAATACCATCAAAATGAGAAAACCATACTCTCACAAGTGAAAAGTGGCCCCAAAAATAATTTTGGTTTGGATGGGAGCAACAGGGCCTCATCATGTGGATTATGTGGCCACCTTTGCATGCTCTCTCTCCTCTCTCACACTTGTCTACCACCTAGTGGCAGGGCTTGTGATGGATTGACACCTTTCTGGACACTTGTGAGGGTGCAAGCAAACAAGATCTAGAATGCTCTAGTGGAACATGACTCATTGTGCAAGGCCCCCACCATGGTACTCCAACAACTGTCATAAATGATGGAAATATGAAGGATGCTTATCAAGTTGTTCTTGAATTTGAAAAAAAAGATTAACTATATTGGAAATATTTGTCAGTGTGTAAAGATGTTATGTCTAACTCATGTTGAAACAATATGTGATTTTTTGTGTTCCTAGAGATGAAGTAAAACTTTTATTCCAAACGCATGCCAATCCATGCTAAAATCGATAGTGAAAATATTTTTTTCTCCCAATAACATAGACTTCTAGGACAACCAAGTGCATGGATGTTGCTTCTAAAGGCCTTTTACCTAGTCCTAAGCAACTCGAGCCATTTGACAAAACCAAAATATGTGCTTCAACATCTTAGCTTGACCACAAAAGGCATATGCATGTTGAGCTACACCAAAGTGGCTAAAATGATTGTTTGCAACTAAACCCCCATGCACATATGATTAGGGAACATGTCACTTCTAGGATCCAATGATGATTTCCAAATTACTTGAAGCTGCTAAAGCGAAGTGCTAAGCTTTGAATGAATTTTCCATGTCTTATGTATGGAATCTCAGCTCAATCAATGGAGCTAAACCTAGTGGTATCCATCAACTCACTTATACTTAGTAAGAGGATTTTTGAACAACCAAACCCAATCCTTCCACAAATTCTTTGGAGGCTTATATGTTTCTTAAACCAATGTTGCAAAAATCTACAATTTCTTGCCAAACTCAACAATCCTTTTAGGTCCTTGAGAAATCACCAACAAAAATTGTGTGTGTTGGCAAGTTTTTTACAAACTTTTGGAAAAGCTTTGCTCTCAAAAAAGCTCATTGGAAAGATGAATTTGATCTATGATTTCTCAAATTTTACCATTTTTTGTGTGGTTTGGAGAGGAAGGAGTGTTCCAACATATTTCAAAGGGGTAAACTTGGAGTTTAATCACTCTCAATGAATCTTTCGTGGATTGGGCATTGCTTTCCTGTTTGTTGTTTTTGGATTCCCAAGTATGTTTGTGCTCTTTATGTTTTCTAAATATGTTTTTCATATTTATGCAAGTGTTGGCAATGTGCATAGTGTTTGGCTATTGTTTTGGAATTTTCCTCAGTGTTTTGCAAATTTTTGTGGTCTATTTTTTGTTTAGAAACATCCTCTAGTGTTGAAATGTTTTAATTTTTTTGACCTAGCTTTCATTTATCATCCACTAACATGCCAATGGATTTTGGATATATTTGGGGAATATGGGGAACCTTTTGATGGGACTAATCATCAAAAGCTTCATCTTTGTGGAAAGCTTCTGTTTGGAGGGATTTTCTATTTGAATACCACCTTGCAAGAATTACCGCAAATGTCGAATGAAAAGATTTTTGAAGCTTTTCAAGAAGGGGTGAAGAAGGAAGATAAATAAGCTACATGGCTTGAATTTGCAGCAGGTTGAATAACAATACCTACAAACATATAAGGGGTAAGGGGAAGTGAGAAGGGATTGTTTGCTTTGCCTTCCACAAGAACCACATCACCCTTTGCTCTCAAATTGGGAGTTGGGTTATAACCATGACATAACCTTCAATCAAATTAGTTGTTAAAAAGGGAAAACAATAACCAAATAGGGTTACATGCATGTGTGTTTTTATGGAGCAATATCTCTCTAAACATTGCCAAGAACAATCCATTCTACTAGGCAATGTCGATGTTGTTGTTGTTGTAGGTCCATGATATAAGGGCACTGATTATGAGGAGAAGATGGGGCCACTCCATTAAAAAAAATGCTAATATCAATTGGAGGAGCTAAAACAACCGTGGGAAACCATTCAACGCACAATTATGTTCAATGGTTGGATGATGGGAGGGGTAGGACCTTCCAAAATTTCTTAGTAATTGTTCTAGGGGAAAAATGTTTATTAAATTTGTTGATGCATCTACACTTGTCAAATATGGCACATTATTGTGTGAGTTGTTGGAAGACATCATCCAGGATAAAGGTGTGAAATATGTTGTGCAAGTCATAATAGATAATGCAACTAATTATGTGGCATTTATAAAACTGTTAATGGACAATCAACCCACATTGTTATGGATTCCATGTGCTTCCCATTGCATTGATTTGATGCTAGAGGATATTGGTAAATTATTGTATTAGGAAGGTGATTGAATCAACTAAGAACATTGCCAATTCATAAATAATGCCTCGATACTTTTCCTAATGAGGAAGTGCACATGAAACAAAGAGTTGGTGCATCAAGCTATCACACATTTTGTTACTAGCTTTATTTCTCATCAGTCCACCACACTTGTATGTTGGAGTTGAAGAGGATGTTTATTTTTGATTACATATGCAAATCCATTTTAGCAAGAAATAAGAAAGTCAGTCATTCTATAACTAAATTAGTTTTCCAAGATATTTTTTGGATGGAGTAGAGGAGGTTTGTTCAATTAGCCAACCATTGCTAAAGGTTCTTCGCTTAGTTGATGGTGATAACCCTGCAATGGGAAGCTTGTATGAGGCCATGTATAAGGCCAAAGAAGAGATCGAAACATATTATGGGATTTGGGGTGAGTAGGGAGAGCTTAGATACATAATGATCTAGGATATACTTGATAATAGATGGAACAACATGCTTCATCTTTACATTCATGCAACAAGGGTCTACCTCAACCTCTCTTCTTCTTACTCTTGTGTTTTTCATTTCAATGACGAGGTTATGAAAAATTATTTGATTGTGTTTAGAGGTTGGTGCCTAATCTAGTTTACCGCCTAACCATACAAAGAGATATGGAGTTGTATATGAGGGATATTGGATTATATGACTTTGACATGGTAGTCCATGGAAGGAAAATTACAATGCCCGGTAAGCAATTTAAGTTTTAACTACATGTTTCTAATGCTATTTGTTTTCTTTATCTTTTTTTTCCTATTTGGCATTGGACAAAATTGTAAGTTTTAACTTTTAATTTTAATTTTTTTGCTATTGATGTCTTATTTGTTGTAGATGTATGGTGGAGAAACTATGGTGGAAAATACCTTGGGTGTTGAGCCAAAATTGTATTACTTCGAGTTGCACGTGCTTGAAAAAACACGCTCAAAGAAGCAAAACATGGTGGACTATCAATGCTTAAATGCCTTGGTATTTGTTGACTACAATCTTTTGTTGTGGCTAGAATAGTTGGAGAAATCATTGTTGTGGAAGCCATTTGCTTGGGAAACATTGACCCTATGACTAAATGATTATTGAACTTTGAGAGGCCTATTATGGAGGAGTCTCTTGGATGGTTAAATAAGAGGGTGAGCAAGAGTGGATGGTAGTAGAGGATGTCTTGGACCAACCATTACGAGACAAGGAGACTCAAGAGGGTCATGCACCATCCTCATTGCCTACGCCCACCACTCACTGTTCAATTACATGAGCATGACCTTCCACTATTAAAAGAGGAACCAATACCTTTGTCCATAAAAGGGGTAGAGTGAATTGATAGTAGATGCATGATGTATCGTTTGATATCTAGTGCATCTTATATAACTATATTCTTTTCATATTTATGTGGCATTGTGATTATTTGATGATGTTGTTAATTTATATTTAAATTTAAATGAAAAAATGAATATGTTTTTTGTTTTTTAATGCTCACTGTGTTTTGCTAATTTTTCTTGAGTTTTTTTACTTCCCAGGTTGATGACCACTGTTGAATTATTGTTGAGTCTGAGTTTTGCAACACCAGGTAAAACACAAGCATTTTGGGATTAAAGTTTGGATCTTCTTGAAAGTGAATTTGATATCATAATTGTCCGATGAAAATTTTTCTCCTATTGTTTCCATGGAATCCAACATAGGTTTTTGAGAGGAAGATATCATCAAGAGATTTAATGCCTTTGTGAAAAAAGTGTAGAGCAGACAACCATGGATTCTCAACAAGATCCTTTCTTTCATTAAGGGTGACAAGAGATCACCATAGAAAATGTTTATTCACAGAGATGTCCAATCTAAAAATTTCTCCTTTCTAATGCAAGAAAGGTTTAATGGCCTATTAACGCTTCCAATGCTCTTGCTAACAAAGTAGATGTCTATCTTGATAGGGGCAGGGGTAATACGAAGGGTTTGTAAGTTCAAACCTCATCTTTGTTCTTCTTATAAGGTGCCTAGAAACAAATAAAATTACACATGAGAAGCTTCCAATCTTCATCACTTTCCAAAGAGCTAGTGATCCATTGGTGTATAAGGTGAGACTTTAAAATTCTTCACCTTTTCAATCCCTTACACTTTTTGCAAGGACACCAACATTTACCATCACCAAGTTTCTCCCTTAACCTAACAATAGTATTCAATCTTTCATCTTTTGATATTGACATTATTAACTATATTTACAACAACATCCACTAAAGCAATATTAGTACAATATACAAATATATTCAAACAATTTAAAATTTGTTTTCAAATTGTTTACCTAAGGAGAATTTCAAATATGTAGATAATGGAAACTTTGAAGGGAAAAATATTGATGTTGAAAGTAGATAGAAAAAATGTTGTTATAGTTGTCCATAGTATGAAAAACATCTACTATAGACATTGAAACCATCACATAATTGTCGCCTTATATCTTCATATTTAAATAGAATTTGTATGTATGTCATAATTTTGACGATAGTTGACATAGTCAACTTTGACAACTATAATTTTTGTTGATTATGTCAATGGATTGCACCATTCAAATAAAACCATGGATATCATCATTGGAATTTCATTGAACATTCATATTATCAAAATTATGATGAACATCGAGGCTACAAGTAAAAAAGCACCGTATTTTTCAATAATTTCAAAAACAATTCCAACAACACAACCCATTTTTTCCATCATTATCATAAAACAACATTAGAATTTGCACCAAATGTAGTAGTGTATGATTCCCAATGATTGTTTGAACCACCCTCACATCCAACCCCATGTTCACTAGGGAAGGGTCTAATTGTTTCTCCTCTCTCTTCTCCTATTTTCCTTTCATTTAACACTGGTTGTCAAGGGAATACTGATTTTTTTCTTAGTAAGGGAATAATATATTTAAACGTTGTTTCAAGTTAGTAAGTATTTGTGGTTGAATTTGAATCAATTTGAATTTTTTCCTAGTTTAAGAGTGTTGTTTATGAATTAATTATTAGAAAAATGTTAAATAAAGTGAAAACATAAAGAAAAAATCACTAGAAACTTGAGAATGTAAAGTGAACCTTTTGTCATTGTTGTTACTACTTTGAAGATGAACACTGCAATCTGTGATTGCTTGTTAACCCATTTCACACTCCACCCCACCCTACCCCGACATCTTAGAATTTCATTTGGATTTAAGGGGGAAAGAAGGGAATATAAAGCAATATTCCTCTAAAACAAATAAATGTCATGAAAGAGAATAAAATAAGGAATGCAGAGATCAATTTTTGAAATTAAGAAAAATATTGGCGTTGTTTAACTTTTTTATGTGTTGGCTCTTTTCGTCGGAATCCAACGACATAAATCTAGACAAAATCACCATTTTCTGTTGTTTAAATTGCATTTTTGAATGCATAAATGGATTCAACATGCTGAAAACCATGGGGCATTCCAATTATACAGTCTTACCCACTCAAATATGTAGATCCAACAAGTTCTCCCCGGGTTACGAGCAAAAGTAAACATAAAATATCCACCAAAAATGGACAAAATGTAGAACATTTAGACTACAACAAAAGTATTTTTTTTTTTTTTTTAATTTCAGAAAAAAAAATAAAAATGTTGGAAAAAATCTAAATCAAACTTTTAAAGTCCATGTAATATCCATAAGAAGACATGGCAAATAAAAGGAATAAAGAAATTCAAAAAAATGGAAAAAAAAATCTCTAAATGAGAACTCTGTTAGAAAACTCCTTAATTTCCCCTTTGAGCTCTGTTAGAAATATTGAGAAATAAAATCACAATTAAACATAAAAAGGAGGAAAAAATTAGGAACATATATCAAAATGTAAATGATTAGGACAATATATATAGTAGAAGAAAAAAATTCCATTAAAAAAAAAGTGAAATCAATTTACCTACAATTAACCTACTTGGTTTAATGGAGGGAATTTGATAGACAATCTCCTAGGTTCAATGGTGGAAATTTGGAAAAAAATATCTCCACAATGGAGATGGGGTCCCTCCCATAGAGATGATGACATTCACAAGTCTATTAAAACATATAGAATGACACCTTTTGCGTGAATTGATGTTTTATTTTTTCATTTTTTCATTTTATGTGATGAAACTAGGGATGTAGTTGAGTTCACATATATGCCCTTATTAATGTGTTGATGTATTTTAACTAAAAAACAATTACCCATAAAAGGTTTTCATTTAGGGGTATAATTTTTTTAATGGTTAGGATTATAAGTGTTAGGGGTTATGTCTTATAATGGTTAAGGATTTTAGGAATTATAGGGTAAGGGTGATAAGGTTTGTTAGTTAGGGGAGAAAGATTATAAGGTTAGGTATAATGTGTTAGGGATTAAGGGTTATATGTAATAGGGATTAAGGGTGATAAGGTTTACATGTTAAGGTCTAGGGGTTAGTGGTTATAAGGGTTGAGGGCTATCGGTTGGGGGGATAAGGGTTAAGTCTTATAGAGGTTAGGGGTTATACATTTTAGGGACGATAGGGGTGATAATGACTAGGGGTTCGAGGTGATTGGGGTTAGGAGTAAAATGGGGCACTAGTTATATGGATTATTGATTATGGGTTACAAGTTAGGGGTGATAAGGGTTATGAATTAATTATTATAAATATTAGGGGTGATAGGGATGAAGGGTTAAGGGTTCGGGGTTATGGATTAGTAATTATAAGGGTTTTGGGTGATATGGATCAAAGGTTACAGATTGAAGGTGATGGAGACTAGGGATTACGAGTGATAGGGTTAGATATTATAAGGTTTCATATTGTTAGGGCATAGGGGTTAGGGATTATATATTATAAGGTTTTAGGGGTTATACGTTATAAGATCTAGGCGTTATAATGGTTATTGGTTAGTGCTTATAAGCATCAGGGTTTAGGTTTATAAGGATCGTAGGGGTTACCGATTAGGGATGACATGGGTTATATGTAATAAGTATTAATGATTAGGGTTTAGTGGTTATAGGTGTTACGAGTTAGGGGTTATAAGGGTTATGGATTATAAGTATTAGGCATGATAGGGATTATGGTTTAAGGTTGATAAAGGTTAGGGGTTATGAATTATGTTGACGAGGGTCAAACATTATATGGATTGAGGAATAGGGGTGATGTGGGTTATACGATTTAGAGTTATGGGGTTATAAGGGTTATACATGTTGAGGGATGGGGTTCAAGGGTGATAATTGTTAGGAGTTAGTGTTTATATCAATTAGAACTTAAGGGTTATAGGGTTTAGAGATTCTATATGGGTGATCAAGGTTAGGAGTTAGTGACCATGGGTGATAAGGGTTAAGGGATATGATTTATATGGATTAATGGTCATGGGGATTAGGGGTGGTTATGGTTAGAATTTATAACAATTAAGGTTTATAGGGGTTAAGGTTTATGGGTTAGAAGTTATAGGAGTTAGGGGTTATAATGGTTAGGAGTTAGGAGGTACAAGAATTATGGGTGTAGGGGTTATATGATTAATGGGTTATAAGGTTTAGGGTTTAATCATGACAAGGAATAAAGGTTGTGGATTTATAAATTTTAGGGTTATGTGTTATGGGATATATGAGTTAGTGGTTATTGGGGCCAATGGTTAGGGTTTAGTGGCAAGATAACATATTTTTTTCATTAGCATTAGGAGGTCAGATTGCCTCAGTGTTTGATTGTGATATGTTATATGGAAACTTTTATAATTTGTAGGGTACTATGATATATATACTTTAACTTAAATTTTTCCAATCGTGTAACTAAAATATACCTAAATCTAATATTATTAGTGAAATTAAGTGGTTGAAATAGAAAGATACATGAAGCTAGTATACAAAGATGGCAAGATGAAACTATAACTGTAACATGCATTTTTTAAAAGAATTTTCCTACCAGATTTATGGATACATAGGTGCATCCACTAATGCATATGTTTAATGATATTGAGTAGATCAGTTTTAAGTATAGAAGGTGGATTGTATTCTTAGATAGGTACACAAAAATCACTAAAGGGATTTATGAAACAATTGGTACATTCAAAAGGTTTATTTTCTAATTGATATATCATTCATGATTACTTCTTATCCTTAGTGAATACTTGATAAGTATTATGCTAATGTACCACATGCATATGTGATATTGATCATGGAGATGAAATAATGAAAGTGTCCCTTAAAGGAAGAAGGGACACTAAAAATCTTAGTATGTATTTATTACAATCCAAATAGAACAATTTTTATGCATTAGTGGAAGTTGTGTAATATAGGTTCTTAAGTCTCCTTTGGTACCCTCATCTTGGAAGATATGTGTAATAGGTTTTTAAGTGTCCATCTTCAATAATTTGTACCCACTTTGATTTGTTTTCCTACTTGAGAAAATTTTATATGGTACAACTATTCCCTTGGCCATGTTGTTCCATCCTTATCACTAAAAGTTATGCTTAGTATTTGACCATGCCACTTTTGGTGCCTTGATTTTAGTTCTTCATTAATTGTATACAATGCTATAGTTCCCCTTCTTCATGTACGTACTTCCAATTTTCCTTGGAGTCAAAATAGACATGTCTTACTTTGTCTTCTAATAACTTGTTACTCCAAATTATTGCACCTCAAGGAATTTTGAATACTTTTCTTATTTTCTTTATTGCAATGGGAATTATTTCTCTTGATATGGGTTTCCTTATCATTCTTTACTTCAGGTCACAGGCCTTTTATGTATACTAGTCTTGATATAATAATCACAGATCTAGGAGTGTATCTAGCATAATATACTCCTAAAAAAAACATGATATATTCTCTTCCTTTTTCTCTTCCAATATACCTATGAATAATGTTTCATCATTAACTTGTTTATTTGTGTAAAAAATCCCTATATTTCTTGTTCTTTGTTGTTTATAAGTCTCCCATCTCCATTTTTCTCTTTTGTTGTCTCTTCTATTCTTATTTGTTGTTATCATGAGAAACTTGTCTAAGTGCTCCTCATTTACTCCATTTACCACTGTATTTTTGTGTCTATGTACTACTATTGTCTTAATGGATTTGGTTCTTCATCCTTTCTCTTTTTAATCTTTTCCTAGCCATCATGCCATTTCCCCCCTTAAGATGCATGCCAAAGATCATTAATGCATAGCATTTCCATTCATTGAACACATGTTATCAAAGTTATCATGTTTCCTTTCATGAGGTTATTTTTTATATCCCTTTGCCTAATAACTCTTGATGAATCTTCTTTTCCTCAACCCTTTTGTTTCTTCCAATGTCTTTTACTACCTTGATGCTTAAGCCTTTCTTTTGCGGGTTTTATGGTTCTTGACTCAATGATCCACCATGGCCTCTTATGACCCCTATATGGGATCCACTTATTGGTCTTGGTTCCCTAAGGTCAGTTGTATCATGTCATGAATTGGTTCTCCTAATCAATTGCCTTACTTTCTCACTCATTGGTTTCCTTTTGTTGGCATTTGATCCCTTTTTCCTATGTTTTCTACGTAATGGATTTGTTACTAATAGAAACCACCTCTATCCTTCATGGATTTATTCATCTATATTTCCTTTATTTTATTAGGTTTCCTTCCTTAAAGGCTTTCTTAATGCTATCTATTAGCTTGACATTCAATGGTACTTCCTCACTAGTTTTTGATATTTCCTCTTGTTCATGGAATTCCTTCCATTGGAACATAGCTTGAATCTTTCATCAATATGAAATTTGACGCATCTTCCATTCTAACTCCTAATGATTACTGCAACACTCCTAAACAAGTCCTACCATTGGATAACCTTCTAACTCCTAAACAAGTCCTACCATTCTAACTCCTAAACAAGTCCTACAATTGGATCACCTTTTGTCAAGTTTTTCCTAGACCTTTTCTATCGTTCTCCTTTGATGGCTCTAATAGGATTTTTTTTACTAGGATTTTTTTGTTTGGAATAGTTCTTGTGATTGACTTTTCTTTTTCAAATTCGACTACATTGGGACCATGTCTCTTCCAAGTTGGTACATCTAACGATGGTATCAGATCCAAGTATTCCTACATTTTTCGGATCAACTTCCACCAAGATTTCCTATCTTTGATGGCTCTTCTAGGATCATTTTAAATGATGGTCATATTGACCTCTACATCACCCATGCTTGATTTTCTCTAAGAATCATTTCACCTTGGAAGTTCACATAACTTGAGAAATTTGTGTCTCGATTCTTTTAGTGGTTCCTTCTAGCAAAACTAAAAAACAAAAGATCAATAAAACAACAAAAACATATATTAACTTGAGCATGTATACTCTTATGATGTGCATGGGGAATGTTAATCCCATACAACCCTTATTTTGTTGCTATTTATTTCATACCATTTTGATCATGATACATGAAGCACAAGTTTTTAGAAAAACATAAACACATTTTATTCATAGTATGGTAAAAAAGATCTAGAGTACACATAAACACTAATAAGTCAGTTGCACAACAACCTTCATTCTTCTAATATAGTGATAAACCTAAAAGTTCTATGTGAACAATCCTCAAGTACATAAATTATAAAAATTACAATAACATTCAAGTGACAATTTTTGTTGTTTATTTCCTTGCTATGGGCATGATATTAGTGTTGATATGACCAAAATGTATTAGTGTTGATATATAATGGGGTAAATGTATATGTAATAGGGGTCATCCTAATAAGGGGTCCACATGTGAAATGAGTGAGAATAGGTTTATATAGATGCCAATATAATCACTATTGTGACATGAGCACATGATTTGGATATATAAGAATAACAATATCTAATTTAAGGTCACAATGTAGCAAGAATTCAAATTAACATTTGTGGTACAAGGGGTCCCCTCTAAGCATCAATTTGACTGCTTAGTCTATGGAGGTGTCGATACCCTACCCACTTTGGATTCGAACTTGTGGCCTTCAAGGAGGAAACACATGTTCTTAACCATTCTGCCTACTCAAGTTGTACACATGAATGTATTGGGGTTATTTCGAGGAGGATTCCTATTGTTAAGGAGTTATTACATAGCACATATATATTATCTATTTTGGAGTTGTGCTTCATGTACATATTTGGTATACATCGTATATATTCTAGTTAATTTGGTTATCTCAAGTATCTGATACATAAGATTTCCCTCCTTAGGGTCATATTAAAGGCATACTTATGTGGCTTGTTAATTAGGTTTGGTTAATCATGCTCCCTAGATTTTTTAAGTTCCCCCAAAAATCCCATGGTAATTGGTTATTGAATTATAAATATGTTTAAAAGACTTATCCTACACCCTTGTTTATTATTCTCCTTATTGGTTCCCATGATCTACTAGTGCTTAATAACGTCTCGATAAATCATTACACTACTTTATTTAGGACAACTTCAATAGGGGGAAAGGTTTTAAATAAGTCTATTGGAACTTTTGTTGTAGTCTAGGGATTAGGGGGGCATGTGCATAATTTTTTTTAAAGTAATTCTTAGATGAATTGATAAAAAAAAATTGTCCATAAAAATGTATTTTTAAAGTAATTGGTTCCCATCCCATGTTAGATATGGGGAAAGAACTAGATGTTAGAAGTTCATACATGTTAGAGTTTACTAAACAGTCTTCATTCTAATGGATTTTGATTCCATTTGAGATTTTACGAAATTCCTCTAGATTTATTTTACAATTTCCATAGTGACCATACCTCCATGACAAAGACAAGAACAAACCATTTTCTTATTACAACTTTATTTAATTTTAATTTTAATTTTCACGTTTTTTAAACAAAATTATCTTCAGCGTATCCAAAATTGATTTCATACATTAAGGCTAGTGCATGCACATAGAGCACCACAGATGGCTCATTTTCTCAATGTTAATGTGCCATAGATAGTGCCTTTACTCAGTATCAATCTACCTTATGTTAGTGCACCAATAACCATTTTCATGAATTAATCTCATCGTATAATGTTAGTACATATAATCCACGTACAATCACTATAAACACATTGCAAAAAGAAACTCTACACTAAAATGAATTGTAAATCACTTTGCACCACCCATGATGCTCCCAGGGATCATCTAGCACACTTATTCATGTAATTAATGAACCACATCATAATTTTTTTTTTGCGTATTAAATCTTATTTCATGCTCTAGTACGTATAGTCCTAAGAAACACATGGCTAATGCATTGTAGTTATATTTTTGTCTCGTGGTGCATTGAAGTAGATGAAATGCATTAGTAACTGGTTACAACCAATAAACATGAACACAACACCATATTCGATGAGTTAGCTTATGTTAGTGCATTTAATTTATATGTATGCACCTCACTGTTTACTATGAGTGCAATTAAATTCAACACATCGATGTCAACTACCTTGTAAATTATGGAAGTTGTTCATATTTATTTACCACACTGGTCCCCAATACGTTTCATCTATATCAACACATCATGAAAACATGGAAAAACTACAAGGTAAATCTATGAAGATGTGTCTCACTTTTTAGTGAAATGTCGTAGATGAAAATTTGACCTTTTACATATTTTTAAAACGAAGCCCTAGAAACTTATATATACCTTGTGAATTTGATGTGCACTAAAAAAATAATTTGTAGGGAATTGTGTTGTTTTTCTAATGATATTTTTTTCAAAAAAGATTGATTTCATTTGATGTGTCAAATTTTCATTTAATTAAATTATTTTCCTTGCAAATTTATTGAAACGTTAACAACCAACCTTTTTTTCCAACACCTAATTGTATGTTCAATGTATAATTTTCAAAACAAATTATACAAGCATGACTTGCACATAATGTAGTAGTTCTCTTTATTTTTATTTTTGTTTTTAAATTATATTTTTTATTATTTTTCAGGGTCGACAAAATAATTTTTGAATCACATTTTATACACCTTTGTATTCCCAACAATTTTTTTCTCGTGTTTACGTAAAATGAGAAACCATAAATACCCTTTTGAAGATGGAACATCCACATAGTTCCACATTTTTTGTAATTTTTTCGTTGTATATTTTTTGAGATATGTACTTTTCTTTGGGGGTCTTTAGTACATGGGTTAATTTTTTTTTATTTTATTTTATATAAGTTTTAGAAAAATAATATATACAAAATATAGTATGAAGTAAAAAACGAGAAAATTATATGTCATTGGATAGAGGATTAAATGACGAATGTACAGGGACCAAGTCCACTACCATCCATGGAAAAGATGAAGGGTTTCACCTCCTATAAGTTGTAGCTCCATGAAAAACTACAAAAATGGGGAAGGATTCTTGACTTTCAAGCCCTTGATTGAGGTTTAAGCCTCTAACGAGGGTACTAAAATACCTTGATCGAGTGTTTTCAAAGCCTTTTATCAAGGTATTTTAAAACCCTCGATTGAGGTTTTTTTGACATGAATAATTGATTTTGGTTTAAAAATATCTATTAGGATTTTACCTCGAACAAGAGGTTAAGCACTCAATCGAGGTTTGAAGCCTCAATCAAGGTCTTAAAAGATCAATTTAGGGTTTTCATAGGCCATTTTCATGTGCCCAAGTTTCCAAAAAGTGTAACTGATCTTCATGGGTTCACCCTACATCGCAATGATGTTGCATTTCTCATAACGATACACATTGGTGGATGAAATAAACTGAAACACACCAAGAAAAATATTGAATTTTTGTTCTACATGATATATAGGAGCACCATTGGTGGGGAAATGAGTGTGCGCCAATGTTGGTCCCCAGTGCAAGATGCACTTGTATTATTTTTTTGGTGCATTGATAATAAATATATGCATTTATAGTTGGTGTGTCTATAATGATTAGACACACCTATTGTCAACGTAAAATGTCTTACAACACATTATTAACAGTGCACCATATTGGTGCACCTATAAATCCTATGCACATCGTTGATTTTCCTAATGATTTGAATTAGAAATGCCATATTTAATGAATATTATGATTTCCATTTTAGTACATATTGTATCTTTTATTTCTATATTTTTCTAATGAGGTTTGTATGTGAATCAAGAACAACCAAAATGAATTGATGCATATAATATGCTACAAAATTTGGAGACTCATGAGAGGGAGTGGGATATGTTTCCTTATTGTATTAACATGGTGAATCATTCCCTTTTGATGGATGTTGGCCTCCTCAAGTTTTATGAGGAGGCTAAATACCTCAAGGGGAACACTGCATTTCTGTGTCAAATCATTAATCATTAGGATGTTGTTAGGAAGACATTAAAGGTTGGGCTTGATCTATGGTTCTTTTACATAGAGGAGGACATTTAATTCATCATAGTCCATCTAGGAGGGGGTATGATGCTCCTCATTTCCCCGATGTGCTACTTGGTGTTAAGGTGAAAACCCAAATGACATATGTACAAAAGTATGTCAGAGCAAACATTACCAACTCTAGTGAGTCTCATGCTACTGGAGGATAGTTATGTACGCATACTTCAAGTGTGGGCATGTGTACAATATGTACCTTGTCATCTCTACACTAGCACACCATCCTGTTGGTGAGAAATGCATCAATTGCATATTTTTCCATTGGGTAGATACCATCACTAAGCAATGAGCATTGTAGAGGCGATCTACTATTACTTTTTGGTAGTTTTGTATTGCTTGGATCACTACCAGAATACGAGAATGGAGATATCTCTCTTCCCCTTTGAATTAGAGTTGTGTTGTCTATTTTTTGAGATATTTTTGGTTGCTTGATTACCATTCAACCATCTCCTACCTAGATATTGACGTGCATACACATAAATGGGGACATATTTTCCCAAGAAGGGATGGTTGATGTGGTCATGTAGGCATGTGTCTACTAACATGATTTCTATGTTAGGTAGTGAATATGATCATGTTCTTTATCTTGTTTCGTATCCTTAAATAGGGATGGACTAGAGGGGGTTGTTGAACCTTCAATTTATAGTAGTTGAGCCACTAGATAAGAGGGGTAATATTCTTGTAATGTATTGATGAGTATAGCTATATAGAAAAATTATGTTTAATGTACATGTTATTAGTTATGAGATTTGGTTTAAATTGTATAATTGTTGTCGACTATTTCATAAATATTGGTATGGTTGGTAATGAAATACCTCTTTCACAACCTAATGCAAATATGTTCAAGCCTAATGGTATGACTAGGCTAGTAGATCGAGGACGTACCATATGTGGCTAGATATATAGTTTTGTATTGACATTTTTTTATCCTATATTTAATTTGATGAATAGCTCTAGAGTGAGTTTGGTTACACACAAAGAGGTATTATAGGATTAAGAGCATGAGAGGATATATGTGGCCTTCCTTGAGAAATGACCATATTGTGTGTCATATTATTGGGATCCCTCACACAATGTGGAGGGTGACTCCCGCAATCCGATGATGAACTTGAGGATGATGCTCCCATTGATCATCCAAAGGCTCCTAATCCACCTCCTACTCCACATGAGGATGATGCTCCCATTTATAATCTAAATTCTCTTGAGCCACCACCTACTCCACCTGCTCCATGTATTTCTCCTACTGATTCATCTACTCCACATGTTGTAGATGCACCACCCACTAATATAGAAGTGCACCGTTAAGAAAAACACCTTTCTCTATAAGTTCAAGATCAATTTATTAAGTATATTCTTATATTGTACCGATGCCTCTAACTCTTGTGCTAGACATAGCACTAGATCTAGTGGCAACCAATGATATTGATTGACATGTATATTGATTTTTGGATATTTTGTATGTGTGTGTGTGTATCATTATGGTTATTTGATATTACACCTTTTTCATATCATCTATATGGTTGGTTTGTTAGAATATAGAAGATGGTGTGCTCATTTTACCATTGACAATACCCTCGTCACCCAACCATAGGACGAAGCCTCCCTCTAAGCACCTTAACCTTGACTAAGAATTCTTCCGAAAGCAAACCCTAGGCTAGATAGCCAAACAAAGAGTAGCGCATCAATCCCTAAGGATATCGCATCACAAAAAGATGATCAGATGCTCCAAACCCTAGCCAAGAGATATTCAAGCCAAAATTGAGATCTTGCTGCTGCTGCAACTGCACCATCTCTTCCTCCAAACCTGAGCACAAGATTGCAACTGCAGTGCGCACCAAACTGCAGAACTGCAATTCTGAGATGCTGCAAATGAAAAACTGGCGCCCTGTATTTATAGTAATCCTGCCAATTTTGCTGGGGTCGACTTCTCCTTCTGGGTATGTGTCTGTTCAGTATATTATTATTATTTCTGGCCGACTTCTTCTCTTGGAGGCTAATAGCATAATATAAATTATCTTCTTGAGCCGACAAGGCTTCTAGGGTTATTAACCAACTCATTAGGGTTTCTCTTGCTTCCCGGAGTCTTCTATTCTCGTCAGGTTCACACGTCGGGGTAAATACCTACC
>ML777618.1:321234-337046 GCA_009831015.1 Picea engelmannii
GAGATGCGCTAGGCTAGGGTGCACTGATCTATCTGGAGATTAGGTCAATCTCATCACTTAAGGTTCCTCGATAAGAGGTTTAGGGTTTCTGCAACTACTTCTGCTAGTAACACTAGTTGCAGTGCTTTTGGAAGCTGCTCCTGCTAGTAACCCTAGCGACAGTTCCTCAACGAGCTCAATGTCTAGCGGCTATGTTTCCTTCCAGCGTTTTAGGCTGACTGAAGGGGTGTGGGCCCATAACCTGTTAGAATATAGAATATGGTGTTCTCATTTTACCATTGACGATACCCTCGTCACCCAACCATAGGCCGAAGCCTCCCTCCGAGCACCTTAACCTTGACTGAGAATTCTTCTGGAAGCAAACCCTAGGCTAGATAGCCAAACAAAGAGTAGCGCATCAATCCCTAAGGATAGCACATCACAAAAAGATGATTAGATGTTCCAAACCCTAGCCAAGATATATTCAAGCCAAAACTGAGATCTTGCTGCTGCTGCAGCTGCACCAGCTCTTCCTCCAAACCCGTGCACAAGACTGCAACAGTAGTGCACACCAAACTGAAGAACTACAATTCTGAGATGCTGCAAATGAAAAACTGGCACCCTGTATTTATAGTAATCCTGCCAGTTTTGCTGGGACCGACTTCTCCTTCTGGGTATGTGTCTATTTAGTATATTATTATTATTTCTGGCTGACTTCTTCTCTCGGAGGCTAATAGCCTAATATAAATGATCTTCTTGAGCCGACAAGGCTTCTAGGGTTATTAGCCAACTCATTAGGGTTTCTCTTGCTTCTCAGAGTCTTCTATTCTCATCAGGTTCACACATGGGGGTAAATACCTCCCGCAGATACCATAATATTAACATGGTTGATATTGTTTGATGTCATTATTGTTCATTTTGTGTTTCACTTTCCATAATTATTGGCTCATTTAATTTGATGGTTGGTTGATGTTGTTTGACTTATAAAATGTATTATGAGTCTATTCACAAATTCAAGACAAAAACATATCTTGATGGGTTATGGATAATGTGTTATAAGGATCTTGGGTTATAAATTTAATAGTTTCATAGGTTAGGGCTTTTAGTGGCTACACTATATAAGGATAGTGGATCAAGTTTTAAACTTTAAAGGGTTTAATGCTTATGGGTTATATTGGATTAGGGGTTATAAAGGTTATATGTTATAAGGTTTAGGTGATATGGGTTATAGAGGTTAGCAGTTGAAGGTCATAATGGTAAGAAATTAAGGGTGATTGTGTTATGGATATATAAGTTAGGGTTTATAGTAGTTGCATGTTAGGGGCTATAAGGGTTAATATTTATAAGGGATTAAAGGGGTTACTTGTTAGGTTTTCATGGTTACAATGGAAATGGACGATAGGCTTTATGGGATATAAGGTTCTATAAGTTAGGTATTAAGGGATATACTAGTGAAAACTTTAGGTGTAGGGGTGATATTGGTTAAAAATTATCAAAGGTTGTATATGTTGTTGCAAGTTGCAAGATAAATATATGATGTATTAAGATGCATGCCTCAAAATAAGCATAATGACATGATACATGTTCTTCTCTTTATTTATTTCTTAAAGAAATACAAAAAAATAATATTATGGTTTGTTTCAATTTCTTAATACCCCTTCATTGTTTTTTCAACAAGCCTCTTGTGCAATATTGTAATGAATACATTAAAGAAGACTCTGGTACTAAGTTTGACACATGAATGTACTCTTAGTCATCAAATATTAAAAAACTAAAATTATTGTATTTTTAACAACTATCCAAATGAAAGATACATATAGTGAGGAAAAAAATGAGATTCTTCATGAACACATCCACATGCATGACATTGTAATGAATGTGTTAATGAAGACTCTAGTACCACAATTTTAATGGTCATCAATTTTAATATCCTATGAGAAGGACCATTTTTACCCATATTTAAAATTTTTGAGACGTGTCATACCCTCACGATGGACATATCAGTGGCCCATGTATTCAACTATGTAAAGAATACATTCATTTGGACAATCATGATATGATACATTATTATGTACTTAATGCCTAAACTTTTCAATAATTGCTTTTCCTCTTTACAAATTCCAAGGAGAATGTGGTCGCTTGGAAGTACCTTACCTTTTAAAAACCTACAATTAGCGAGAAATATAAATAGATGTTATCATTAATCACACTTCAAATCCTTTTTCATTGTTGATGACATGACTCAACTTTGTTAAAATATAAGGGAATTATGGTGAGTTACATCAATAGTGCTAAGAAACAACCCAAGACTTGGAATTCATGTAATCACTACCACAAAAGGGAAATTTGGTCCCAACATCAAGCATAGGCACATAAGACAACCAAGTGCCATACAAAGCTCAAATGAAAAAAGTTGGTATTTATGCTGGATTTATATATGAAGAGAGAAGTCATCACTATCCTCTAACAATTGAATTGAACTTGGTATGTACTTGGACATTCTTTCTCATAACTCGTACAATGTTTTGGACCTCTAGTAGATATTTTTTGGGTAGTATTGATATCATACTTTCTCTCAATAGAACTCTTAGTTGACTCAATAAAAGGAGATGAGTTGATCAATTTCAAATGAAACACATTTGATATGGCTTCTAACTTTTTGAGAAACGAGCACATTGAAGTTTTCCAAAGTGTCTTTTTCTATATCATTTATTAGATCCTTGACAATAGTGGAAGGTATGAGACCATTAACTTGTGGTATTCGATCATGAACATAATAGAACAATGTGACATATGAGGGTTTACCTTCCAACCTTTACATTTTGAACAACCACATATTACTAGGGTTTCATAAAAGAGATCCAATTCATGGTGAAGTACCATGGTCCAATATGGTTGCTGGAAGATAGAATTTTACAGTTGGCGGGGTAAAGTGGCTCTCCATTTTCACCTACCATCTACCTATGGTATCTTGATCTAGATAAGAGTTTGTGTATTTTTTTTATAGGCTAGAACTGTGGACTTTCTGATGCACATGAACTCATTTTGAATCAAGATCCTAGAAAATCCAATGCACAATTATTTAGATGCATGTGCAAAGGTAGAAAATATTCAATCATATAATCAAAATTAAATAAATATGGACTTACTATAAATGGAAAGGGAGAACCTGTTGGAATTAAAATGATATGGAATTAGGAATCAAAACAATCATGCATTTTATATCACCACTCCCCTCCCCACATTTGAGCCAAACCACAATTAATAAATGTCTTCATTCTTAAAATAAAGTGTGGGAAGCATATAACATTTAATCTTCAATAGATTTTAAAAGGTCCTTTTAAAATAATCAATGCCAAATTATATTAGGTCATCCAATATGGTTGTTAACACAAGATGCACTAGTGTGCTTAATTTTATCACATGCCAACAACAAACCTACACTAAAACCTATGCTAAAACCTCTATAAAGCCTGATTTGCAAATGTTTACACTTCCATTTTAGATTGAATATGTTACTCCTATGCGTTTAATTTATCAAGTGCACTGGTGCACTTTATAATTAAGGACACACCATGTGCCATTTTTGTTTTTAAATACCTTCTTTTCATGAATTTACTAAGAAAGGGAACCAAAAAAATATCATGATTTTCATTTTGTAGAAGTGAGTTAAACAAAACCTTACTCCATTGTTGTGCCAAAAGTTAGAGGGGAGATTTGTGCAAGAGATCAGAGTGGATAGATTTTTTGAAAAACACAATTTGTAAAGAGTTGACATGGATTTCATACAAATGTATAGAGGAGAAATTTCATGTATGCAACTTCATCCTCTTCATATCAACAAATTTTCCCTCAATTAATTCAAAAATTCCTTGAAATTTTGATTTATTCCTATTCATATTTATAGTTCAATTTAACAAAATAAAAGGGTTTAAGGCCCACCTTATGTTGTTAGAGGATTAGGGATATCAAGGAGCTAGTATTCCAAGAGAGAGGTGGTGTCTAAAGATACCATTACGACACTTAAGAGCAACCGAGCATAGCTCAACATACATAGCAGTATAAGAAACCAAAATATTTCCATACATAACACATAACACATATCGCACACATATACACATATAGGGCCATCTTATGTAGTGCTCGGGCCATCTTATGTAGTGCCCAGAAGTAACCAAATCCATTAATGTGAGGAAGATGAGGTCCACATAGATTGGTGCGGGCACATGAAAAACTCCTCAATTTTTTCCTTGTTTCACACACTGGTCAACTGCTTTCTTGTAAATTCCCAACTAGTCCAATGCCTATTCAACTATCCAATTGGTCTTTTACTCAACCACTTAGTAGACTCTCCTAGTCAACTATCCACTATTGTCTCACTATCTCTAGAAGACCCATAGTTGTGATGAAATTGCATAGCTTGTTGTTCCAACAACCCCCCATTAACACAATGCTTTGTAGATTTAGGAGGTAAAATTGCTTTTGTACACCCCCCATAATTGTAGCTTCCTAAAGCCTAAGCATAGCCCAAAGTTTCACAAACTTACTTTTTGAGAGAGGCTTCATAAATATATCAACAACCTGATCATATGTCTTGTATAAACACGATTCAAATTTTTTTCTTATGTTGATTATCTCAAATAATATGCATGAATCTCCACACGCTTCATTTTACTATGTGGAATAGGATTCTCTGTAACCTATATCACACTTTTATTGTCACAATATAACATTGTCAATGTCTCGGTTGGAAAACAAGTTAATCTATGACATGTTGAATTCATATAGCCTATGTGCTAGCATGCATTGCACCACGATATTATTCTTCTTTGGTCAAAAGAGAGACTACATTCTTCCTTTTACAAGACTAGACAATGGGTTTGGAGCCAAGCTAAAACACATATCTAGATGTATACTTCTTGTTGTTTCCATCTCTAGCCCAATTTGAGTTAGTATAACCAAGTATTTGGTTCACTTTGTTACTGCAATACTCTATACCAAGCTAGTAGGTTGATTGTGAGTTAAATAAATAAGGCTATTGAAAAACTATCAATAAAGTGTAGCATCAACTTTTAGAGAATCACACTCTTTGGTTAGCTTCACTCATGACTAATAAGGTGTAGCATAGGGTTTAGAGCTTTCCATTCTAAACTTTTGTAAAATATTCATGATATACTTAGGTTGAGAAATAGATATACCATCATCCATTTATAGGACTTGGATGCCAAAAATAAATGCAATAGATCAAGGTCAATCATCTCAAATGTATCTGCTAAGTATTTCTTCAAACCCAAAATTATATTAACATTGCTTCTAGTAATGATTATGCCATCCACATACAATGAAACAATTATTGTTTCACTATTTACATACAATACATAAATACTGTGATTTGTTTCACACCGTTTGAAACTAAGTTTGAGGAAAAAATAGTTAATCTTCTCATACCATGCCCCGGGGGCCTATTTCAAACCATACTACGATTTCTTCAATTGGCACACATGACTGCCATCCTTCTCAAAACTGGTGGGTTGCTCCATATAAATTTCTTGAGTGAGATCACCATGTAGACAAACACATTTGACATCCATTTGATGTACCTACCATGCAAAGCAAGCAACAAGTAATAGAATCAATATAATAGAATTCATCTTTGCAAATAGGGAAAAGGTCTTAGTGTAGTTGATGCCTTCTTGAGAAAAATCCTTAGCTACCAAATGAACCTTATGTCTTTCAACAACACCTTCATATGTGAACTTGGTCTTGTAGACCCATCAACATTTCACTACATTCTTTCCTTTTTGTCGAGGAATTAAATCCCATGTATCATTCTTCATTTAGGAATGATACTCATCATCCATAACATTGTCCCATTCATGTCGATCATGTGCATCTACATATGTTTCTCAATCACATGCCTCTAGAACACATGCCATTAGAGCAACACTACCATGCTATTTTTGACTTCTCATCTTGGTCGCCCATCTAAGAAGACAAACCCCCTTTATTGAAGTAGTTTTTGTACTAAGATAATCATTTTTGGATTGAGCATAGGTCTCAAATCTTATGGCCAATTCTGCTATGGAAGGTCAATTCGAGGTCGATTCATGGAAAAACTCAAGTACTGGCAAATCGATGGTCCTATAAAGTAGTCAACCAATCCAAAATTTTGTATAATTTCTGAATGATCACTTCTTAACAAACCAAAAGAGGAATTCAATGGAGCGATACTTGAGGTCTCCTCATCAAATACAACATCTCTTATGTAGATAATCTCTTGTTTGACAAGGTCAAACAACATGTAGGCCTTCGACTCTTTAGAGTAGCCCATTATGATACAAGAGTGACTCTTCACATCTAGTTTCTTCCTTCTATCGTTTGGAATATGAGCCCACACTATGCATTTGATGGTTCTAAGATGTCCGATTGAGGTTTTTATTCCACTCCATTTTTCGATTGGAGTCACATCCCATACAAATTTAGTCAAATTTAGATTTAACAAATGTTTTAAGAGATATATATCTTCTACCCAAAAACATAGTCCACATACCTTTGTCCTAAAGCAGGGGATGTTTCATTTCTACTAAAGTCTAATTCTTTATTTTAGTGATCCAGGTGGATATCGGTGGCCACCCACCTTTTTCGACTGGCTCAAAATAGTTTTCTAGCAATTTTGACAATTTACTATTTTTAGCAGGTTTTAACTTATGGGGCCATTTTGAGGGCCTAAATGAAGTTTTTTCTAGATAGAGGTTCTCAATGATAGCCGAAGGAATAATTGAGCCCCCAAAACGAATCTCCTCAATGATACCTTTCCAAAAAGCTATCATACGCCTAAAACGAAGATCGTATGCAAAAGTTATGACCCCAGGAAGTTGATGTACTAACTTACCCAAACGGGGCCCTCATGACTTTTGGCGCTTCATCTCCTAGGGTTAGGTTTTAGGATGTCTAGGGTTTTTGATATCCCTGCTTATTGTAAAAATGCCTTCAGAGCCTCATTGTAATCATCTTCTTGCGGATGCGAGTAGCCATCACATCTCCTCTTAGAGATAAGCTGCCACCATTCTAGCGAGTCTTTCACTCTGTATTTTTACAGTCTCTGTACATTTATTTCATTAATAGAAATCATGTATTACTATATATTTGTGTTTATGGTTGCATCTCTGAAACATTTCTGTTATATTATTGAATATCTATGATATCTCTGTGCATTTATTTATTATATCTCCGATCTCATTTCGTGCCGAAAATAATCCGGATCATTTAGTGATGCCACTCTACCAAGGTGTTAAGGTACACATATTTTCCAAAAGATACCATTAAATGAAAATTACTTTTCAAAATCCTTTCCTACATATTCTCCTCCATTGTCTGATCATAATAATTTCATGGGTTGACCACATTGCTTTTCAACTAATTCCCTACATTCCTTGAAATTTTCAAATACACGACTCTTATTCTTCAATAAATGTACCCACATATCCCTAGAAAATTCATCAATATAGGTCAATACATACCTTGCACTAGTTATTGATGGTTTGTTCAAGGAACATAGGTCGCAATGGACAAGTTCCGGTTAGGTCTATCCTCTCCAAGATTTCCCTATTTCAAAGGGAACTCGATGATTCTTTCTAAGCATATCCTTCACATACTTCATCAGTGGGAACAACCTTACGTAATCTAGTAGCCATGTTATGTTTCATCATTATTTTAATCTTTATAAATTTATATGTTCAAGTCTTGCATGCCAAAGTCTACTTGAATTTTCGGTGTGAGTTATGAGTGGAGTCAGTCCTAGCTATTTCTTTAGAAAGTCATAGAATTGATATAGTATATTGTTTGGATCAATCAAGCCCTTACTGGAAACAAAAAATTTGTTGTGCATATCCTTCATATCAAACCAATCTACCCAAAACTCTTATTTCTTGTAAGTCTAACTTTATCTCGGGTACGAACAACAAATTGACATTCAAGATAGGTGCATCATACACATCAATGATCACATCATTATGGAATTCAATCTTTCCACAACCAATTTTCAAGTGGGTGTAACTCAAATGGTTGATTTGGGAAGTTGTTATCCTCCCCACCCAGGTTCGAATCCCACCTTTGTGGCATGTTTCTCTTAGTGAGTCGATTTATATTGTAATGGCTTAATGCCCTTGTTGAGGTTTACCCCGCTTACCATCCATGGAACATGGGGAAGTATTCAAAGGGTTTTCTGTGAGTACATTTCCTTAGAAAAAAAATCTTTCCACAACCAACAATAGCAAGCGCATAATCATATGATACACATATTTTTTTTATGGTTTCTTTTAATGAAGAAAAAATAGAAGAATCTTTAGCCATATAATGGTTGCAACTAGAGCTGACTATCCATTCACTTTGAGATGTATGAACATGCAAAGCTTGAGAAGTAGTAACAAAAAAAGTATGGTTATTTTCCTTACCTTCTAAAGTATGTAGGTTGGTCAATATTCCAATCAACATGTCTCCTTCAAACTTCTTCACGTTCTCCTCTAGGTCCTTGGTCTTCTACCAACAAGCCTTCTCTATATGTCCCAATTTCCCACAATAATGACATGTCTCCTTTTTTCTACCTTTCTTAGTCAAAGTTTAATCACCATGTTTCTTCTTAGCAATATGGTTGATACAATCACACTCCTTCTCTGGCTACATTGTTGACCTCTTTCTATATAATTTTGTCAACCTTTTTCCTTAAGAAAATAGGCCTATTACTTGACCTCAAATTTCTCTTCATCAAGAAGTTTTTCCCATGCCCTAATCAGTAAACCATAAAAAGAATCAAATGAAAAATCCTTACATCATCTTTTATAGAGGTCCAATTGGCATGAAACATTAACAATAACATGTCATGGGGTTTCTTTAGATTCATCAAGATCATTTATATAAGCTAACCATGTTTATTGGGAAAATCCTTTCTGAATTCAATTTCAATTGGAGTTCCTTCATATGGGCCAAATAGTCTTCAATTATTTCAAAGAAGAGAGAATCCAAAGAGATCATCTTTTCCTTAATGTGTATAGCTTGAATTTTGTCGGTTTTATCAAATAGAGTCTTCAACTTCTTGTAGACAACATTTGAGTAGTTGTTATGACTCCTATAGCCTCATCCTTCTTCCCATCGATGAAAAACGCTATTCATCCTTTGGATTTGGAATTACGATTTTTTTGAACTTCTACTATTCATCCTTTGGATTTAGAGGTGTGATGAACTTTCATAACCCTTTGTTCCAACACCTTCTATGTTTCAAACCCTATATTTTCCATCCCTTCCCTCTAGTTTTCTCTTTGTTGTCTAGTTTTCTCTTTGTTGCAAAACCTAACAACATGTGTTTAGATTTTTTACCCTTTCATACTGATATTTTTTTCAGGGTTGAAGGTATTTCTTGTCCTCAATAATGATTTTGATATAAATAATGGATTAAGGCCAAAATCATTGCCTTAGATTCCAAATCTTGTCTCTCTTAGTTTTCTTTTAAAAACAACTTTTTTGGGTTATATGGGGCACATTATACAATATAAATGCATTGGTGCGTTTGTAGAGTGCACCACTTCGCACAAAAACTTGTTGGCGTCTTAGTGCAAGGGTTTTTTATATGTGCACATTGGGATACTCGACTGTCCATACATACGTAAACACGCCAGTGGGCGTTAATGTAACATGAGAACCAATGTGTATGATGGTAAAACGTGCATCATTAAAGCCAAAGATGTAGTAGGATCTTGTTATAGTTTAAGGCTAAAATTTATTTATTTTTAAATGTATTTCATAATTTGCATATTTTATTGTTCAAGTCTTTTGTTAACAAAAGATCCCTGCTAAAAGTGTAGGGGAGGGGAAGCACATCTTAAGAAGAGAAAGGGAAATAGCTTGAAGTTTTAATGTATAAGGAATATATTTTGAATTATCTGTGGGTTTTAATGTGTATTGGTTACTTGCATCATGCAGAGAAAAACTTGAATACAATTGAAAAAATTGTTTATCATATGAGTAAAAAATACTTATAAACAAGGGAAGGTGGATCAAAAGGTGATCAACATAATTTTTTCTTTAAATTTTTACTAATAATGTACTTAAAAATTGATAGCTAACAATTTTCAAACATTCAATTTTGCATATGTTGAATGTTGTGTAGGGAACACCAACAAGGAAACAAAAAGCCCTCCTAAGAAGAAAACAATTATGAATGATGTAAACGATGATCAATTGTTCCTCAGTTCATTTGGAACTAGGCTATCTTTAAGATACAACACACATTTGAAACTAGGTTATATTTAAGCTATGACACACATTTGAAGCAATCAAAGCAAACTTGTGAGACTTTCAATAGAAAACACATAAAATAACAAAAAATAATCATTTAGAAAGTATTATTTCTAAATATGTTTTTCTATAATATGTTCTACTAGTCCAAAAAATTACCAAATCAATATTATTGCTATATTTACCTCATAGAAATCTTATTTTTTATATTCTTTTATTTTCAAGAATATTAATAAAGTTAAAACGTGAGATGCTACCAAAACCATGGCAATAGGGATTTCCAAAAAATGTAATGGTCATTGAATCACTAATTTTTTTCGATAACTGTAATCGATGAGTTTTATCACACTAAATATTCATTTCAATTGTTTTGTTGTCGCAATAAAGAAAAAAAATGAATCCCTTTCATCACATAGGACCGAGCAACAAGGAAAAAAAAGTTGATCACACAATGTACGAGGACTATTACTTTTTCTTTACTTAACATTTCATATTTGTTGTGATTTTCATATTTTAATTAATTTCCAATCGTCCATGGATTTTTTCTACAAGGTTCTCATTTACAAAGAAGAACCAAGAACCATCTGAACATTTGGTTGGCATCGGATTAAGTGTGGATTGCGAGTATATGTTGGAGTATCAATGGTTAATTGAACCATTTGTAAGTAGCTATGTTGTTTCACATCCCACATTTTATAAATATCATAACAATAAAATTTTAATTATATCTAAACTATGTCATGGCATACAAAATTCATATGAAACAAAGTATGGAGTGGAGACAATAGAAGACATGTTGTAAGTTAGTATGATGCACAACTTCGAAAGAATGTGTAATTATCATGACGTACTCACTACTATTGTAATTTTATCAATTCAATCACATATATTATACTATAAATGTAGATATACCCATTACACTTTATTTATATGTTTGTAGATGGAAGATGAAGAGGCCAAAAAAATCAAACCAATCAACATAACATTGAATATAACCCAAGTACAACATCCCCTGCAAGTGATGAAGATACACGGAATGGAAGTAGTTTGAGCACTAACTTCAACTTGAGCAATGGATGACAATCAATATAATTGATTGTTACACGTTTTGTATTTTGGAATGTTTGCAAGTAAAAATTAAATATTTTGTTTAACATGGATATATTGTCCCATTTGTTATTAATAATTGTAACAATTTTTTTTTGACAATTTTCTTATCGTGGATATTTATGTTGTCCCATTTTGTACGAGGAAGGGTTCCTTCTTCTTATATAATAAAATGGGTTTCTTACTCTATGGTAGTGTAAGTTGTTATATCCAAACACATTAATAAAATATAAAAATGAATTTTATTATTGTTTTTTATGAGTTTCTAAAATTTTACTAAAAAAAACCAAGGCAATTTATGAGAGGCTATTGTATACATGCAAAAAATTAAATAGCACACAAATTATGGCTCTACATGTTAGCACTCAAGAGTCACTCCCAGACTGCAAATAATAGTAAGTTTGGTAACATAGAAATAAAAAGACTTGATTGGTTTTGTGAATCAAGAAAAATAAAACAAGGAAGGGAAAGGACAATAAGCTGTTGTAAATCAATGATGGACCATTGGGCTATGGAGTCAAGCAAACTCCCTGCTCATTAAATGCAATCAATCTGCATATCAGATAAAGGTTTATTGAATAGAGGAAGAAAACGATAACACAAAGAAGAACATCCATAAGGCAAAGATCCTCTTTGCATAAATGAATTCGAGGTACTTGAATGTAAACATTGACTAATCGACAAGATACATCAAATCCTCGGACGCTCAAGAATCTATTAATCAAAGGAAACCATGATTCTCAAGGTGTACAATTCATTCAAATAAGAAGACAAATGGAAAATAAAACAAGAAATACAATCTCATAACACATATATCATGAACCTTCAATAACAAAAATGTTTACAAAAACAAAATCCCCTCAGGGTTACAATGATCACAGGCAAAGTTCTTCCTACAACTCTCTCATCTCTCTTGGCTCATGAATCCAACCCCTCTACCCTCTTTTAAAATGAATATATAGCCATATAGGTCCTTTCCAACTCACCCATTAAAAATCCAACCCCTTTTCCAAAATAGAAACAACTACAAACAAAAAATGACACGTTTTAACTGATTTCCTGCTTTTCAGGAGGTGAAATTATGAAAAATAGGCTTCACAACGCCACTTGTAATTCTCAAACCATAATAGATGTGTAAAATATGAGAACGGTTTTTGTATATAACCTTGTTATAAATAAAAACCTCTCTCGGTTTCTTTAAATTAATCTTTATCTAGTCGGAAAAGGTGTCACAAAAATATGTTTCAAACAAGAAATCATGAAAATAGAAAACACAGGGCTCAAAGATTCTTTCGAATCTCCCAATACATGACACCTGTGTGAAAAATTAAAGAGGTTAATGTTCACGGGTCCACGCTTGACAATAAAATCCTTCATATTTTTAAAATTCATGATCTTGGAAGTCAACTAGTCAAAAATATTAGTTCAACAATCTAGAACAGAGTTTTCGTAGCACATTTCGTAGCGCCACTTCTATGTATAATAAATCTCTAACCATAACACATTTTGAAAAACTGAGAGAGGTTTTTGTTATTTGTTATGTGATGAAAAAAAACCTCCTCCAGTTTTCAAAAATACCTTCCCATTTGTTCATAGTCCAAGTTTTAAGTTAGTCACTCAAAACTTGTAGACGTGTCGTTGCAAAATAACTCTGCACATTTTGTGGTGCCGATCTTGTATATCAATGTGTGAAATTCGGTAGTGCCACACTTCAAATAAAATTTGAGGAGTTAGTAGTGCCCATCATCAAATTGAATTTGGTAGCACCACTGTAATATAGCTTAGGAGATTTGGTAGCCCTTTAGGTAGCATAATGGCAGGCCATGCTATATAGACGATTCTGCAGCGCCATGGTGCTACAAAATCCATGTGCTCTTTTGTATGATGAGACTAATCAAGAAACTTGATATGATAGGTTAGAAGCATATATATTCCTGTATAGGTGACAAAAACTTAAACATCCTTGATCACTTACTCTTGCAAAAAGAGACCATTCTAAAAAATGGAGCTTATATCCCCCCAGTCATTTCATCAACCTAGCACTCCTCCTTGTGGAAGGAGGGATTATTTCTAACACAACAACATGTTTTTCTTTTGTAGTGATAGGATTTTTAACTGTAGGTGTGCTTTTCTTCACTACTTGTTCCTCTCTCTCAATGACAACTTCAACCAACACATTCAAATTCCTCTGGGCCACTTCATCCTTGAATTGTTGCAATTCTGAATTGATTTTTATATTATGAGATTGAAAGCCTCTGTTTAGCCTATAGAGGTTATTTAGTTTCTTATGGAGACGCAGGCCTCTTCTAGCTGCAAATTATTGTGCTAACACTACACATCAATGCATTTTCATTGTTTTCAAACACATTTTAATCATTCGTATGCATTGATGCATTTAATCATTGATATGCACTAGTGCATGTTCATTATATAAGCATTGATTTACATGAGATTTTATCAAGCACTTGTGTGTATTACATTTATATAAGCACCAATGCTCCTTGTATGTATGGAAGCACCGATTTACCATTATCGAGATTTTGTGATGTGCACATATATATAATGGATAAATGCTTAACAAGATAAAGTGCATTAGTGTGTCTTAAATATGGACACATTAGTGTTGCATTATATGTGAATCAATGATAAAAAAAACTCTTCTCTCATTAGCAAAGATGTTTTTTTGATATTTTTTCCCAGTGCTATAACACTAATATCCTTGTTAAAAACCTTTGCGAAATCTCATTTTCCTTGTAGTGCTCAAAGATTTGTAAGACTAAAATTGAAGAAAAAGATTGGAAAGTCACACAAGTCCAAATACATTGGGAGAGTTTAGCTTGAAGGTGGGAAACTATCATTTCATGCACACTAAACTAGCTTTCCCCTAGAACCAAGGCCTAGAGTTCGAGATGAGATCCATGTTCAAAGTTTAATAGAATTTTGAAATGAAGAAACCTTTTTCACACATGTATAGATAAAGACTTACTTTTGGAGAAAGGTTTTCAAGTGAGAGAAATCCATTGATGGAGATCAACCAACTAGAGATAAACCCCATTCAAATGATTATTGAAATTGTGATGTAGGGAAAAATATGTCCATTCAATGGCTTCATTATCCATAGGGATAATGGTTATCTCCTTTACCATCTTGAATCAACCTTGAGAGGAGTGCTATGAGGATCACTAACCACCCACTAGATCCAATAAAATGAAGGAATCCTTTTCAAAGGGTTTGTAGGGGCCATAGCTAGAGAAAAGTCCAACTTTAGAGTGCGACACTCTAGAAGGGGATCCAACTGATAATAAATAATAGAGGATGGAGAATCTCAGGGATGATTTTAGGGGCTAAATTTCTCTCATGGGCTAATTTTCCATGGTTTTTCCAAAAACAAGATTCTCTATTTTAAAAATGATTCGCCCAAATTCTATAGGACAAAATTATTTTACCTCAAAACTTGCCAAAAGTTTATAAAACTATATAAATTACTTAGAAATTTGAATATTTTTACAAAAATATCGCCAAACATTTATAGTTTGCATATGAAGGATTAGTAAGATTCGCCAAGGTTTCTACATTTTAAAATAAATTTTCATCCTTAAAATCATCCTTGATGGAGATGCTAAGGAGATCAAATGGATAGCTATAGAAAGCATATGAATTGTCATTAGGTTGCAACACAATTAGGGAAAAACCCTAGTTACATAGGGAAGCATCAAACCTTTGATTCCATTCCTCTTAGGGAAAAATGGATAAGACACGAGGAGCATAAATGTATTTGAATAAATGTTGGAGGATCAAATCTAAATAAATAACCTATTGCTTTAACTATATAGCATTTGGAAACCTTTGGTCAAACCCAAAGTGGGATTATTTTCATGGTACCTTGTTCCTAGAGACCATCTCTTAGTAATAGGTTGATTCCTCAACAAGTGTCCCCTTTATGGTAGATTTGAAATACTTAAGTGTATTTTTTGGAATTGTTCATATGCAAAGTTGGAGTAGGATTGGGTCACTAAATTTTTTGAAACTCCCCTACCTTATCTTGGAAATCCAACCTCTTAGGATATAACTTTTACACAACATGGTAGCTAATCAAAATTGAAGTGTGTTAGAAAAACAGGACCGCGGAGCAATAAAATAAAACAAATGCAGAAAAAAAACACAGAAGACACACAATACAAGAGAGACACAGATTTATGTGGTTCACCCAGTGTGGGCTACGTCCACCGGAGAAATTGCCAGGTCCTTCCTTTATTATTATCCAGCAAATGAAGGGATACGACCTACAGCAAGACCCGCTGTAACTTCCTCTTCTTTCTCTCACAGTCTCCTCTCTCAGAATACAATATTCACCATCATCAATAGCCGTAATACATTTCCCTCATAAAAGAGGGTTGCCTTCTAGGGCAAAAAACCCTAACATAATCTCTACCGTT
>ML777618.1:341306-367521 GCA_009831015.1 Picea engelmannii
GCGTGGAAGAGTGTACATACTTCTGGGGTGTAAATACTTCATGGGGTATAAACAGGACTGAAAGCAAGGACCTCTGAATCAGGAAGATAATCAGGCTCCACAACCAACAAAGTGTTTCTCCTTATTTTCGTTCTTAGACACACCTACAAGCATGGATAAGTCTCCAATCCACTTGGTGTGTCCTTGGAGGCACAATTCCTAAGTCCAAACCCACTGTCACCTTGACTTGGACTTCTTTCGTCTAGTCTCACTCCTATCAAAGCCAAGGGGGGTAGACCCTATTTACTATATGAGTTGATTAATGTGATCTAGGAGTTAAATTTTAGTTTATTAATTTAGGGGGAGACTAACCTATATGACAAGCAACAATGCAAAGCTTCAATGAAAATCAAACCTTTCCCTAAAAGGACAACTAAGACTAGTGCCTAAAGATTGGGTAAGGGGTTAATTAAGTTTGCACACAAAGAATAGAATTAGATGAACTATAAACAATGAAATAAAGGATACAATCTACACTTTAGATGATTACAAGATGAAAATGTACAAATTAAATATGCTAGGAACAAATATACAATGGACCTAATCAATTAGATAATATCACAACCATATAACAAAAATGAAGAATAATTAGACCAAATATACAATGAACATGAAATAACCAAACATGAACTTGAAGTAACTTGGAAGTAACTAGGAAATGAAGCTAGTGCACAACTTTAAGGAAGTGAAATGAACTTTGAAACAAGGCTAGCAAAATGGAACTAGTGCGCAACTTATGAAGCAAGAGGAAACTACAAATAAATTGCCCCAAAGAGACAATGCACAACTTTGAAAGTAGAATGCCCAAGTAGAGATGCACAACTTTAGAGATAATGGAACTTGAAAGTAAATATGTGCCCAACTTGAAAGAAAAAGTACTTGAAAGTAAAGATACTAGTAAAGTGAATCACATGAACATGTAAATGCCTTGAACAACAAAGATTGCACAACTAAAGATAACTGAAAAGTAAAGCACAAGTGTTGTGAACATGTTGTAGGCAATTTTTAGGAAAATTTTAGGGTCTCTCTTTGATTAGGGGGATTAAGGTTTGAACATGCAAGCCTAGATTATGTGTTTATCCCTAGATTCTTATCGCTTTGGCCAAAAATGATTGTTGAGTGCTCAAGAAGAAGGGAAAACAAGGCCCTTCCCTAGCTCCACATGGAAACTCAAAATACTTAGGCGCTCAAGCAAGGGAGACACCTAGTGCCGTGAAGTCGTCCCTGACTTAGCACCCCCTGTAGCCTCCACAAGCACCCTTTTTGGTGGAGAAAGTTGTACCAGTCCGGGTGCCTAATTAGACTAGATAAATTCCTTCCAAACCTAAGCTATAAGCTATGACTAACTTAAAGATGTTTTCTATGTGATCACTTCCCAACTTGAAACAAAATACTCAAGGTAAAGGTTACTTTCCAACTTAAAGAATTAAAAGAAAAGACTACTTAAGGAAATATTAACAAAATGAGATATTAACAAATGATTAGCAAAATAAATATTAACAATCTAAGTAAGAAATAAATCCTTACGATATTGCATGGGTGGCTAGGCCAATCCACTATGCAAGGTGTAGGCAAAATAAATAAATGAATTTGAAATACTTGGAAAATAAACTAGCAACTAGGCAACCTCAACAAAGGCACAAGGTGGAGGACAAGCCTAGTGATTTTGTGCCCAAGTGGGTGAATGAAATAAAAATAATTAACTTGAAAGGAAAGCAAGAAAAAAATAACTTAGCTTTCTAGCCTTACGATATTGCATGGGTTGACTGGGCTGAATCACTTTGCAAGGTGTAGGCAAACTAATTAATCAATTTAATAAAATTAAAATATGAGAGAAATGCAAGCCCAAAAGATTCTCTTGGGCTGCTTACAATGAAGAAGTAGAAACGAGAATAAGTGGGTATACAAACCCCACGTTGGGAGGCTCTTCTTGGGTGTTTTGTAGCCCTGGATGGGTAGCACCTCCCCTTTTTTGGCGGAAACCTACAAAAAATCAGCAAGACTTGTTGGACATGCTACAAAACTACCAGAAAACTTCAAAAAATTTATGTTGGTTAAAACATAAATATTGCATTTAAAAATTTGCAAATAACATATGACTTTAGAGTTATAACAGAACAAAAAATATGCCCAAAAGTATATGGAAATAAATGAAAATATAACATAAAATATTTGGAAGGTTTTTTGTGGTTGAAGAAACAAATTCCCATATCTGAAATTTGTCCTCTAAAAACCCTTGGTGACCTACAAATTGTGAGATCAAGCTACAAAAGAAGAGATGAGGTGAGTAGATTTAAATGAAAAACAAAATACTTTTCTAAATCAATGATAAACCACTCAATAAATCTACAACAATACTCTCATAGACCTATCCAAGCAAAATACTTTGCTTGGATCTCCTACACTAGATCTACAACAAGAATATACATAAAAGAACCAAAACATATGTCACCTCAATACAGCTCAAGATTGGCACCAAGAATACTTCCAATGCACACCATGTATCCTCCAAAGATTTCTATTATTCAGAAAGAAAAAGATTGATGCAAATACTTGTAACAAGCTTTACAAGAGAGAAATAACAAAATGGAGGAGAGAGAAGAGTGGGAGAGAATTGGGCATAGTAGCTTTACTCTGAGAATAGATGTCTGGAATGAGGAGGGGTAGGCCTTCTTTTATACCTGGGAGAGGAGAGAGACCCCTCTTGGATGAGTTCCAAGTGTCACTCACCAAGCAAGAGTGAGCATCTCAAGGGGGCACACTTTTTAGGGTTTTGGTAAGTCTAGGGTTTGAAGGTTGAGGGTGTGAGAGGGGGGAACACCTTTTTGACTTGTCAAACATCAAGTTAGGAGCTTAGGAGGGCACACTTAGGGATTTGGGTGTTTTCTTCCATTAATTTTTCACTTTGGATAAGTCAACCACTGAGCGGGGCACACTTTTCTTAGGGAGAAGTTAATGTGAGGTTGTGGCTAAGCCTAAGGGGTTGGGTTAAGTTATAAAATGAATTTTCTAATCCTAGGAAAAGGCTTAGGAATCATCTCCCACTCTTTCTTGTAACTTTTTTCTCATTTTACAATTTTTGACATTTTTAAATTAAAGCAATTAAATTCCTAATGGACAATGACCTAGCAAAACTTGTCCAATTGAGATGAAAATTGGTCCAAGGGTGTAGGGGGTCTCATGCCATTTATTTTGAGTACCCATACTCCTATCAAAATCCCCTAGGACCAAATTTTTACATTTTTACATCAATTTTAATTAAAATTACCATTAACTGGGCAATTTTAATAAATTAAAAAAAACTACTTAGACTCGACGGAATTCCGCAAGACTCTAGGAGATGTCTAACATGGTCATTTACAACATTCCTAGACCCTAGTCACTCATTGGGCTCGATCATTAGAACACTTTCCACCACTTTGGAGGTTTATTGTGAGTGAAAAACTCAAGGGTAATTAAAAATTAACCAAGGATAAAAAACACTCGATGAAAGGACTTCCCTAATGATGAAGTCCTAGGTAAATAACTAAAATATGATCCAAGCAGACTCATTACATTATTATCCCATGCAGAGGAGCGAACATTCTGATTATTCCCTAATGATAAAGTCCTAGGTAACTAACTAAAATATGATCCATGCAAACTCATGACATTATTATCCCACATAGGGGAGTGAACATTCCGATTACAAAAATACATGCTAGGGGCAAAAACTGCCTTGTAGAACAAGAGAGTCTTCAACTTTGTTGCACCATCAGGTACACAATTTCATGGTACATGAAGTTGACCCCTTAGTCGAAATAGGTGGTCAACACTCCTCATTTGAAAGAACCAAAATAATGTCATGTTTAATAAGGCACAACCTTTTAAATTATTTTCTTAGTATGATAGTTCACTAATTTATAGATGTAGATAATTTACATGTGCATAGTGTTATAGATGTGGAACACATGTTCTAGATACCAAAATATTGGGGTTGCACCCTACACTAGAGTAGGAAGTAGTGTTGAAATTTGACATTCACTTTTTCTTATCAAACACAAAATTCATGACAACTTATTATTTTCAATGCCCTTTTCAATGCCCTTCAACTTGCATTTAAGTAACGTTAGAGTTTTACTTTTACATTCATACAAATTTGTATAATGTTCATAAGCACTTCATGATTCAAATAATTTAGGTCAAGGAATTTTCCAAATGATACAATGCATTTAACATTGGTAGAGAATTCATTAAGTTGTTGGTTTGAAATAATGAAAAAAAATAGAGAAATTGTGTGAATGATCCTCATACAAATTTAAACAACATTAGAGTTTAAGAAAATGATTTCACTTTATAACCTAGTTCTAAACTTCAAAGCATAGTGGTCAAATATTGAACATCAAAATATGTATAAGTTCAACCAATGTGTAATTTTTTTGAATGAAAATATAAATATAATTATTTTATTTATAAAAAATTAATAACAATGTCAAATGAAAATTGTATTTCATATATTATAAATTATAATGTATAATACAAATTATTATTGTATAAACTCTCTATTGTGATATATCTAGATTTATTATAGTATATAGCATATATATAGTATAATAGTAACTTATATAACTATTCTTTATAAATTTATCAATCTACTTGGTTGTGAGGATGAATTGTTCAACTTTTAGCAGCTTGTTCTTGTTTACTTGGTGTATTGAAGTGTGGCTTTTAAGAGGTTGAAATCCCTCCTAGTTAAAGGATTGATTATTTGGTGTATTGCTAAGTTTGGCTCTCAAGAGGTTGAAATTCTCCGAGGTTAAAGGGTTGATTATGTTGGTTTATTCTCCTTGTATTTTTGTGAGTGACATTGTTTATAATTAATGTACTAGTAAACTAGGTATCGACACCCTCAATCTCTCCAATAAAAACTTGAGATATGACAAATTGTTTTTGGATTTTAGAGTTTCCCCCCATATATATATATATATATATATATATATATATATATATATATATATATATATATAAAGTTCAACAATAAGATTGAAATCTATATTATTATTTTTAACAAACATTAAAAGAAACAAAGAATTAAAAGGGAAAGAAAATTGCATATAATTACACGAGATTATAAATAATTTTTTTTTTTGAATTGTAAATATAAAGGAAAAATATGGATTTAAAAAACAATAATATTTCTGTATTTTTCAAGATTGTGGATTTTCAACAGACTTTACAAAAAAAACTCAATGAAGTTTATAATTTGTGATATAATTTGATGTAAAAAGAAAAATAAATCCCCTCAATATATTATGTATAGCTAAATTTATAGGATAAATCTTCTTTAAGCAAACCATGGTCGTTTTTGCTCAAATTTAAGTAATTTTACAACAAATTTCATACATTGTATTCAAAATGTATAAATATCATATCAATGGTCATTTTTGACACCTTAATTCTCTATTTCGTTCGATCCAATCAATATTCACAAAAGGTAAAGATTTAAGGGATTGCCACATCACAAAGTTAATCGAATTATTCACAAAAGGTAAAGATTTAAGGGATTGCCACATCACAAAGTTAATCAAATTATTCATGGTACTACATCGTAATAATAAATTCATGTAATTACACTCAATGCCATTTATGAGAATGATAAACCTTTTAAGGAGTTGTGCAATATATGAACCTTGAAGGGTTGTAAGCCTACACTTAATCAATTAATGAATTGGAACCAACCCAAGGACAATGACAATCCCAACTTGGATTCATTCCATCCGAATGATCTTTGCTATGTGTAGTTTTAGATAAAATATTGTTTATGGATTTATATAGATTGATTTTATTATTTAAACATATTTTCGTACAAGTTTGATTATTATAACACGATGTTGACAATTGGTTGTACTCAATTTTCAGATAATTTGTGATAGCTCCAATGTTTAGTAAAATGTCTTTTTTTTTTCCATAGTGGGAAAAGCTATCATAATTGTGATAGCTCCAATGTTTAGTAAAATGTTTTTTTTTTTTTCATAGTGGGAAAAGCTATCATAACTCATTTGTGAATCAGTAGTGCGGATAATTATCATTGACTACTATTTGTGAATGTTGGCTGACTCATCACTGATATTCAAAGAAAACCACGCCATATTGAATAACTTGCTGGTAATACGTAAAGGGGTAAACTTTCACTCGTGCAAGATGCCTAAGTCTTAACCATCAACCTATTTCCTTAGATCGAAAGAAGACTTTTTTTCATACTTAAGTTAATAATTACTAATAAAATGCATTTTATATACACCCCTATTAGTTAATACTCCAAAACTAAAACTAGTAAAATGCCTTTTATACACCCATACTACTTACTACTTATGTATATTAATAAAAAATTATTTAAAAAAGTAACAATAATGTTTCAAGCTGATGAATGTGACCAGATTGTGCACTTTCGTAGTGAATCTTTGCCATGTCTGCCAAGGAACCTTGACTTTTGGAAAGAATTATCAATGCAAACTTATTACGAGGTTTTTATTCTTTTATGGGAAAGATTGCATGACATTATCAGAAACCCATACATTCCACTGCTGGGAGGCAATCATCAAGCCATTATTACTGCAAATTTAAGTTACGAGGTTTCATTTCTTTATTGGAAAGGGTGCATGACATTAGTGGATACACATACATTACATTACATTGCTAGGAGGCAATTATCAAACCAAGCCATTCTACAAAGAAGGTAATTAAGAGGCCAACTTCAACCAGTGTATCTTGGAGTTGCAGGGCAGGGTGTTATGCATGGACGTTTACCTCCTCATCCCTCGACCAAAAACCTGTTGGCCGAAAGTGTAAACTGCAATTCATTTCAAAGCATTGCATGCTTGCTGTGGGTAGAAATCCCATACAACACATACCCACTGAGATTAACTATGATGATTATCATGTAGGGGTTTCCACCAACCAGAGTCGTAAAGTGTTAGAGACAATCCATTGTCAAAGAATAAATGAATATGAATGTGAACTTAATATTCAAGAAGAGGAAGTCAATCGAAGGGGCTGCAATGCTCCTTGGACTTGATCTTGAATCGCCTTGTTCCGACGGCAAACGTCTGATATCTCTTCCAACGAGCTTGCGAGAGTGGGAGTGTGCTGCCCGGCAGCCAGAGCTGATAATGACTGCAAAAGAGTTGCTCTCTCTTCATTCGTTATTGCCGTTGCAGGTATCAAGGAAATCGCCTCCTGTGACCACTTCATGACTTCACCTCCGTATGGTCGTGTCAAAGACAAGAGCACGTAGATCACCTGCGATTGTTATTATTGATTAGAATTAGAAATTACAAAAAAGATATGCTAGTCATATTCATCTCATTGGCTAAGAGAAAGCGAAGACAACGTGGGTATATAACTCCACCTCTTCAAGTCTTGATTCTGGAAGAGCTCCAAGCAGGCAAGCTATCAAAATTCTAGTGAGATTTGCACCGCGAACCAATATGACGCTGTCAATAACTGATCGGTACTGGCTTTCAGCAGGGTTTGAGGCCATATCAAGAATATCCGATAGAAAGCTTAAGATTGATTGGCATGCTTCCCTGTAAATAAACTCAGACAAGATCAGACAAATGTCATGTGTAGCGCAATCCATTAATATAATACTGTGTTTCAGTGGTGAGGACAGGGTATAATCATGAAACATCACAGATTCAAACCTTGGTGGGTGTAGAACCCAGTTGGTTTCACAGGTCCAAACCCACATTTTCCACAGTAAAAGAGAAAAATGTGATAAATTTCAATAGATATTTCAAATCAAGTAGGGTACAACAAACCAACCAAATTGATTTAGTAGATGTGAATAGGACACTTCATCCTTTTATATTTTGTTAAGTTCAATGAAATCCCAGCAATCACCATAAAACTTAACTTCATCTTCAACTGTATAAGAAAAAAAGGATAGAGTATCCCAGTAGAGCTCTTTGTTTGTGAAGAAAGGTGTTTGAGTTGGTTTCCACGGGTCTAACAAACCAAATTGATTTAAATAGATGTTAATATGATAATTTATCTTTTTATATATTTTTCTAAGCTTAACTAAATCCCTATAAAACCTAACCTTTTCTTCAACATTATAAGAAAAATATGTTATAAATGCCAATAAAATATCTGAAATCAAATAATGTACAACAAACTAAATTGATTTAAGTAGAGGTTGAAATATGCTTTATATATTTTGTCAAGTTCAATGAAACCCCAGCAATCCCATATAACCTAACTTCAACAGTAATAAATTGTCATAACTTCCAATAAAATATATCAAATCAAATAGGATACAACAAACCAAATTGATTAAGTAGATGTTAACAGGATAGTTAATCCTTTTATATATTTGGCTTAACTAAACGAAATCTCTTACAATCCCCTGATATCTAACTTCGTCTTCAACACTATAAGAAGAAATTGTTATAAATTCCAGTAAAATATCTAAATATCTCAAATCAAATAGGGTACAATATTTCATCTTGTGGTGCAGTGAAGCTTGAATTAATGAAGCAAAATCCTAAGATAATGGTTCTTCCATAATGGAAAAAGATCTCGAAATGAAGGCCCAGCTTCAGGGATTAAGAATTAACCTGTGTTGGATTGTGATGCCTGTCATTGCACAGTTAACTAATGGAGAAAAAATGCTTGAGAGTAGCAACAGATGTGGGCAGTATCTGATGCACCTTGATGCCAAAAGAAAGCAGTCATCTGCAATATCCGGCGTTGATGTAAACTCCTGCCACCACAGTTCAGTATCATAAAAAATTCAGAAATTAGAAAGCACCATACGTGTCTACACAAATATTAAAAGTTTCAACCCACCACAGAAACGAATGTTATCAAAACTTTTGAAATTCCAATTTGCCTGCAAAGTACTAAGAATTGCAAGTGTTATATGAAGGCCACCAAATACAGCATCAGGCTACCTTAATTGTCTTCAGGAGGCTTATGGTGTGCCCGAAAAGCTCTGTAATCAAGCCTCCGAGATAATTTGCACAGGATGGGTCACTGCCAAAAACCTATCCATTGATAGACTTAATCACTGTCATATATTAGAAAGAAACATGAACAGGTGCAAAACCGATAGAAGGTTGAAATTACCTTTATTACTTCACTTGCAAGATAAAGGAAACAAGATTGATTGTGTATTTTGTACTGCATTTGGATCTCCTGAAGCAGATCCCCTATTATAACTGCCATTGATTTTTGACAGGTTCTAACCTGTAACCATAAACATGTCAATTAGACAACAGATTCTATAGCATGCCTGCTGAGAATTTTTGTTAGAAGCATCCAACTAGCACTTAATCTGACGAATCCTGATCATTGTGTTATCCTGATCATTGTGTTGCCGAGAGGTATTAAAACTCTCGAGGTTGCACAATCCCTGATTGATATACCATGCTTGTTGAGAAATTTTGTTAAAAGCATCTAACTAGCACCTGATTTGATCAAATACTTGATGAGTATAGCTCTGAGAGGTATTAGAGAACCTTTGTTAATGTCTCTAAAGAACACAATACAACATTCTCTATTCATTCGTACTACTCACCACGTATTTGCACGCCCTGCACAGCCTCTCCATCGTTGCCATATGCCAACCTCGTCTGCAAACAAACGAGTTCTCAGTTTATACCAGTTAATATTAATACAAGAAAAGATGAAAGTCAAACAATGGAAAATCCATCTTATTATTAGACATGCTTACTGGCCAAATAGTGCTTTCAAAATTGGCCATAGCTTTTGGAATGTATCAATTACAGCTTCAGGGTGATTAACATATCTGCAATACCAGCCCCCAAATGTTTAGTAAAAGTTGTTTGAAGTTACAAAAGTATAAAGATCAACATATATTAATAAAATTCACCACGTCTAGATCGAGTATAATTATTAGGAAAAGAAGCACCTGAAAATATTAGCAAGACGATCTATGTGAACAATGTACTGTTTTGCATTCAGCTGCTCTGATGATTGTGCTTGTTGTTCTATAACTTGCTGCACCAACCAGAAAAGTACAGTCTCATCAACATTGACATTCCACTGACCATATAATCATGAAGAAAGAAAGAAAATACTACTATTTTACCTGTAAAGCAGAAACTGCAGGTATGCATAATGACTCAAGTGCTCCCTGTGCATGATCGGCTGGAAGAGCAGTTATAACCATACTGATAGACATGACAGACAGACATGAGATAGGCTCCAGAAAATATAGGTTCGGTACATGAAAATTTTGTAGTTGGTAAGGCAGAAACAAGGATGGGATAGGTAGGTTTCAGATAAAGCTAGTTTTATACATATAAATCTTCTGGTTCAAGGTGAAATTACCTCAAGGCTTCAATAAGCTGCAAGGCAGCAACAGTAGAGAGCTTGTACTCGTTTTGTCCATTAAGAGCCGAATGATAAATGGTAAAAAGGCCATCAAGTGAGCCAGCTAATTTGTCCCTGCATGCTGTTTCACAGGAAAGACTCGGTTAATGCACAGGCATAATGCTTCAACAACACAATGGGCAGGATCTGCAAAAGTGAAACAGATAAGGACACCAATACAAATCTAAATCTAGCTACTATTTGTCACATTAACTCCTCTATTATTAAACATTGAGAGGGATAAAAAGCACCACTTCCATGTACTTAATATAAAATCAACAATATTTAATGTTGTCTTTATTTTAGATCTCCCACTGGGATGGAAAGCGGCTAGCTTGTCCATGTACAATGATAAGTTGAAAAATATGAAATCAAAATGGAGAAGCAACGCCAAAACTATCAAGAATCAAAGGAAGTGCTCTGCACATTAATAAAGGCTAAAAGGGGGAAACCGCAGGAAACAATACTTTGCAAAACTCCTAATGCCAATGATATCAGGTAGTGTAAAATAAATTCTTAAGTAAACAATTTTCGAAAATGTGAAGAAAAACTCTTCTATTATGTAACAAATTAGCTTGCATAGACTGAAACCTTTTCCATTTTCTTCTCTATTTTCTCCTTTTCCTCTCTACTCTTCTCCTCTTATTTTCTTCTCTTCCTTTTTCTATTTTGTGGAAGACAACTTTTAATGAAAGTGTGTCGTGTCCCCTCTCTTTTCTTCCACAGCCTCCCTTTTTAATATTCAAGGGCTTCCTCATAAAAAATGAGGCTCATCCTCTTAAACCATGCCAAGTGCCCCTCGGCTTCCTCATAAAAAATGAGGCTCATCCTCTTAAACCATGCCAAGTGCCCCTCCTAAACCTCCCAAAATAATATAAATTAAAATCTCGAATAAAATGGCCCAGCCACTGATTAAATTACTGCAAAAACCATATGGTGTTTGACCTTGGATGAATGGATCGTTAGATGGAGGAAGGGTGTAAGGCCCTAGCCTTAAGTAGTTTTAGGCACCTCCATTGCATGATTACCTTGATGGTCATTGACCAGCAAGGATGGACATGATGGAAAGTTGATGGCTAGATGAGTCAGTGTTGGGTGCCCTTTGCATGATGGCAAGGCACACCACATACATGTCATGTTCCTTTGCTTACACTAGGCGCACCACAGACCTTGGCAGCTCGCACCAGTTAGATGCATAAGAGAAGCTTGGAAGGGAACTTGGCGAGAGAAGGCAAAGTGGGGTTTATGGAAGATAACCCCATTTGATTTGCAAACATGATGCATGACAGACAAGATTGGAATAGAGAGCTTGATTGGATTTTATAGACTTGTGTCATTGGGATACATGCAGACCCAAGGAATTTGACAATCCACACTTGGGGGGTTGCGAAAGATGACAAAGATGCCTTCAGGCACAAGCATCTCTAGAGTGCAAATGGGATGCACTCATTGGGCGCACATCCAGTGGTCACACATCCATTAGGTGCACTTGGATCCACTGGGCACAATTGGGCCCACTTGTTGGATGCGAACAGTCAACGGACAAGGCACTGAATGAAGCAAAGTTGATGGATGGCACTTGGGTCCACCTTAGAGTGAAGGGGCTTGTAAGTGCAAGGAAAGTCTCATATAAAAATGACAACGCCTCATAGGTGCTAAGGCATAAGTGTGTTCATCATTCTTTCTAGTGTAAAGGAGCTTTGTGGTTTGTGTTAAGTTGTTAGGCATAGTAGGGAGAATTGCACTAGCTGAGTGAGAAGAAGAAGAAGACAAGGCCTATAGGAGGCAGGCCTATGGTTTCTTGAGGGGTTGGATTGTGCAAGTCTATTGGGTAGTAGGAAGAAGGCAATACTGCCTTAGACTCAATGTACATCTGTAATAAAGTTGCAGGAAGGAGGTTACAACTCCCTTGTTGTATATCTGTGAAATTCTTCATATAATAAAGTTAAAGGCACCTGCTTTGGGTGCCACCTATACATGTGTGTTGTGCATTGTTTATGATTGTTGGATGTTACTATTCCTTTCTTTGCTTTGTGCCGGTTAAGTATTGAAATATTGGCTAATTGTTAAAGTATTGCTGGGATTTTAAAGGTTACATTTGGATGTGTGTCTATTGTTGAATGAACTTTGTTGAGTATGACTTCGTTGCATTTGACAGATTGTAACTTAAGACAAAGTTATGGGTAGACCTTAAGTGAAGAGGCATAGCCTAGTTGTAGTAGGCATAGGTTGGTCAAGCCCTTGCGATAGAGGCAAGGTAGAGCCGCACGACTTCAAGTGCTAAAACAAATTTGGGAGAAACTCAAGTTTGCAAAGAAAAATTTGGACAGATTGTAGGTCTGTGATAGTTGGTATCAAAGTGTACTCTCCACGACTTTCTAAAGCAAAGGTGGTTTCAGAGCTGATTTTGAGATAAATTTGGTGCTCTTAATCACTATCACTACCGTGACAAGTGATATCAGAGCACTCTTCACCACATTGGAATGAAATTGAAGCAAAGTAGTAGGCTTTGGATGAGCTGCTAGGCATTTGAGTAAAGTGTCAATGGTTGGCTCATATGCAGAGATAGCTTCACATCATGAAGACCATGATGGTGGACAAGATCCTAAGACTCCAAGGATAAAGACTAGGCTTGCAACCTTAGAAAGGAATGTCGAGAAGATGGCAACCTCTCTTCATAAGCATGGAGAAAAGGTGGCATATTTTGAAGAATAGATGATCCGCATGTGCCAAAGCTTTAACAATGCCATAGACAAGTGTTAAAAGACAACCAACTTGATGACAACAACCTTGAGTAGTGAGGTTGATGGATAGTTGAAAACGATGGAAGACTTGTTGAAGTTTGTTGTGACACAAGTCAAAGACCAGGAAGACATCATTAACTTAAGCTATTGTCAATGGACATAATGTTGATGTTATGGTAACTGCATGAGGTATTAACCTCCATGTATAACGTCTCACCAGATTAGAATGTTCTGAAAGCTAGAGAAACCCTAAACATATGTATAGAAACCCTAGAAGACATGTTGACTCATTAAAAGAATTAATATTTAAGTATTGGCCCCTAAAAGAAGAAGTCAACCTAGATAGGAGACAAAGAGCACTATAAATAGAGGGCACTTGAGATAATTTGGTCATTAAAGAGCACTATAAATAGAGGGCACTTGAGATAATTTGGTCATTCACACTCTCACAGCTCACACAAGACAAGTGGTGCACAAGTTTGGAGAAGGAGTTCAGTTGCAGCTACTGCAATTGGGATTTTGGTCTTGGTTTCTGGTTTATGGACTTTCTGTTTGGTGCGCTATTCTTGGAGAAAGAGAGATATACTATATCTTGGTTATCTATTGGGTTTGGTATTGATTCCAGAATTATTCTATCTGTTAAGGTTATGGTGCTCGGGGGTGGCTGCGTGCCTATGGTTGGGTGACAATATTGAGATATTGTCTATGAAAAAACGAGTACATCTCTGGGATTTTGGTCATGGTTTCTAGTTTATGGACTTTCTGTTTGGTGTGCTATTCTTGGAGAAAGAGAGATATGCTATATCTTGGTTATCTATTGGGTCTGGTACTGATTCCAGAATTATTCTATCTGTCAAGGTTATGGTGCTCGGGGGTGGCTGGGTGACAATATTGAGATATTGTCTATGGAAAAACAAGCACATCTCTTTTATTCTAAGAGGTTATGGGCCCACTCTATCTTCAGACAGTCTAACCACTGGAAGATAGATTGGGAAGTTATTTGTTAAGCTCGTTGTGGCACTAGTTACAGCTGCAACTAGGTTTTCTGATTATGCAACTGCAACAAACCCTAACCCTAAACCTTGTTCAAGCTGTAATCTTGGATTCAGTGCATTCAGAAGAGCAAGCATACCCTCCATAACAAGTGAGGCTTTCAGGTTCCAGGTTTGATTAAATTGTTAAGCTTCAAATTTGTATATATCAAGGGTGATAGTTGCTACATTACAAAAATAGTCTTTGAAAGGTTCTATTATTGCTAGGTTCAATGAATACTTGACTGCATATGAATACCATTGATATAGATGCCTATTGTACTTGTTTGCAAGATGAAGTAATATTTCCTCTAGAGAGATATTTCTTGTTTTCTCTTGTTGTTCTTTTTCCAAGCATGTACCCTTGTGAAATATGTTTGATGAACAATCTTTGTTGAAGCTGCCATAGAAGAAGTTTATAAGGATGACACAATGCTTGCAACAACTACCAGATGGGAAACAATCAGAACAAATAGAAACAAACTTGAAGAGACTCAGAGGGAGTCAGACTCAAAAAGAAGTCAGTAATCAAGTGGAAACTAAAATAAACTTGTGACACTTTGTAGAAAGCAAGAAGGATGCAGATGAAAGCATGGACTCTCTCAGATGGAGGGAGATGATTATAGAATTCCAAAAGAAGAGCATGCATATTGCTCATTCAGGCATGAAGCCGAGATTAGGAGGGAGCTAATCCCCAATAATATGATCCATGAAGAATCTGTGAATACTATGAAGTATTTGTCCATGTTCTTCATTGGAAAGTAGCAACCTTGATAGACAACTCATATTCAACTTGACTCTAGAAGAAGTCTTCTTTGAAAAGAAGACTTGAATATCCTTGGTTGTCCATCTACATTTATGTTCCTATGGCGAAAGGAAGAAGTTGGAACCTTCAAGAAGGAAGATTCCATGGACTCCAACGTTGAAGAAGGAAGCTGTGATGAAGAACAATGTATGTGAGAAATTGTGAAAAAGACTTATAAATGGAAGCATTGATAGATACAAGGCGAGATTCAGGGCTAGAGGGTTCTCCTTGAAGGAGGGAGAAGACTATAATGACAGCTTGTTCCAGTATACCTCTACTCGAGCCTTTATATCTCTTGCAGTATCCATGGGTTGGAGTTTACATCAGTTGGATGTAAAAACTGTTCTTCTCAACATATAGAAGAATTGAAGAAGAAGCATATAGAACAACCTCAACGTTTTGAGGTATACCAGAAAGAGAGACCCATGTATGATGATAGAAGAAGACCTTGTATGGATTCAAGCAACCTGGTGCAAAGCCTCTCATGTATAGCAAAAGCATGGCGAAAACTTGCTATGACAGAGGAAGTGTATTGAAATGATTCTTCAAAAGTTCTGGATGATGGATTGCAAATCTATGGCAAACTCCCATGATGACAGATTTGAAGAAGATGAGAGACTTTGATCCAGTAGACCTATCCCTGAATCGACAATTGAATGGCTCGTTAATGTATTTGGAGAATACTCAACCAAATATTTGCTTTGTTGTGAAGATAGTTGGAACTTAGCCATGAAAATTGAATAACTGCAAAGCATGCCTTGAAATATCTTCGTGGGACATTTGAGTTATGATATACAACTGCATGGATTTATCGATTCAGATTGGGAAGGGAGTGCAAATGACAGAAGAAGTGCTTCTTGGATATGTTTCATTTTGAGATTTTCCACGATATCATGGGCTAGCAGGAAATTGAAGTCTGTTGCACTCAACATTGCAGAAGCAAAGTATATTGAAGCTTGTGATGCTTGTACAAAAGCAGTGTGGCTCCGTAAGATTGTTTTTGGATTGCTTGATCGGGTGTTGGATTCGATCGTGATATATTGTGATAACCAGAGCTGTGTGAATTTCTCAGAGAAGCCAGTGTTCCATGATAGGTCAAAGCACATTGAGATCAAGTACTATTTTCTACGTGATAAATTCCAGAGGGGAGAAGTGGTTCTCTAGTATATCTCCACTGAGCAAATATTTTGGTAAAGCCTCTGTCCAAGATGAAAATTTTGCGTACTTAAGGGACACACTGGACTCGTGGAGATGACTTCCTTATTGGAAATGGAAGTGATTACCCCCAGGTTGGGAGGGAGCACTGATATGTTATTGATATATGGATAGTCATTTTCCAGTTTGGAAAATGGTCTAGGTTGGGCAGTCACTTTCAAGTTTGAAAAGTGGTCCAAGATTCTTGATGGACAGTCATTTCCAATTTGGAAAATGGTCCAGGATGGGCAGTCACTTTTCAGTTCGGAAAGTGGCCCAAGATTTCTGACGAAAAAACATTTTCTAGTTCGAAAAATGGTCCAGATCGAACAGTCATTTTCGTAATGAAAATGGTCCGATAGGTTGTTGATGAACCATAGACAACGATTCGTGTGGGGAAATGGTCTAGGACAATCATTCTTCTTGGTAGTCACTCTGAGTAGTGGTCAAGTAGAATGGTCCTTCTCTCCGAGCAGTCATTCTTTCGAAGTTCATAGTTGTGAGTAGTTTCGAAGAATGGCCTGTTATAGGAGGTTGGTGCAAGATAGTCATTTCCATAGGAAATGGTTCGGACAATCATTCCCTAGGGAAAACTCATTCTCTCCAAGTTGCATGTGATTAGTGCCGGAAGAATGGCCCAGTTAGGTGAATGGTCCAGGTTCAGCAATTAGGGACAAGGTTGCACTATGATTAGTGCCAGAAGAATGGCCCAGTTAGGTGAATGGTCCAGGTTCAACAATTAGGGACAATCATTCCCTTGGGCAGAGTCATTCTCTCCAGGTTGCATTGTGATTAGTGCCAGAAGAATGGCCCAGTTAGGTGACTGGTCTAGGTTTAGAAATCAGGGACAATTATTCTTCTATGCTTGAGAAGAATAGTCCAGATAGCCCATGGTTGATGGTTAACGTTCCGAGGGCAGAAACTCTTCCAGATCTCATAGATGTGAGTGGAAGAATGGCCCAGATGACTTGGTTTGTATCGTGATATTGTTATACAGGTTGATATCAGATGATATGATTGTTGTGGAGACTGTATGTCTCTGGACAATAGTTGTATGCTGCTGTGGTGGATGTCATCCACTGGTAGTGACTGTGAGTCACTCGTTAGTAGCAGTGTGCTACTAGGAGTGGTTGTGTATCACTGGATAGTAGTTGTATACTACTATGTATAGACATAGTTGTGTTCTATTGAATGGAATTTTTTTGATTTCGATGGAGACTACCACTAGTGTTGGAGATGATCGTCAACTAGATAGATAGTCAGTGTGCTAATGGACAAACATTCTCCAGGCAGAGAATGGTCCAAGTAGGACAAATTGTTGGTGGAGAGACATCCTCCCTGTGGAGGATGGTCCAGGTTGAAAGATTGTTGGTGGACAAACATTCTCCCTGTGGAGAATGGTCCAGGTTGACATATTGTTGATGTACCATGGACAACTATTCTTCTAAGATGTATGTACGGATTAGAAGAATGATTTGTCTCCCTGAGGTCACAATAGTGACCAGAGTTGAGAGATTGGTACAGGACAGAGATTTTCCCTAAGTTCACAGTAGTGGCTAGAGGGAAAATGGTCCAGGACAATCATTCTTCTAGAACGTATGTCTGGATTAGAAGAATGGTCCTTGCAGCCCATGGGGTGGCTTTCAACATCAGTTGGGAGAACTGTTCTTCTAAGACGTATGTCCATAATAGAAGAATGGTCCTTGTATCACTTTGTTGAGTAAATGACTTATTCAACATCATGCTTGATTACTCAGATGGAGTATGGCTTCGAGAGATGATGCAGTTGATGCTATCAGATGATACTGACACTGGTGATGTTGCTCGTGAGTTGATCTACGTGATCATGAGATAGCTTGTGTGGCTATGATGATGCTATCGGTTGAATGGTCTGTTTGTGCTCAAGAACATTGCCTTTAATACCTCCCTAGCTGGGAGGGAGTGTTGATATTATGGTAGCTGCGGGAGGTATTAACCTCCATGTATAACTTCTAACCAGATTAGAATGTTCCGAAAGCTAGAGAAACCCTAAACAGATGTATAGAAACCCTAAAAGACATGTCAACTCATTAAAAGAATTAATATTTAAGTATTGGCCTCTAAAAGAAGAAGTCAGCCTGGACAAGAGACAAAGAGCACTATAAATAGAGGGTGCTTGAGCTCATTTGGTCATTCACACTCTCACAACTCACACAAGACAAGTGGTTCACAAGTTTGGAGAAGGAGTGCAGTTGTAGCTACTGCAATTGGGATTTTGGTCTTGGTTTCTGGTTTATGGACTTTCTGTTTGGTGTGCTATTCTTGGAGAAAGAGAGATATGCTATCTCTTGGTTATCTCTTGGGTTTGGTACTGCTTCCGGAATTATTCTATTGTCAAGGTTATGATGCTCGCGGGTGGCTGCGTGCCTATGGTTGGGTGACAATATTGAGATATTGTCTATGGAAAAATGAGCACATTATTTTATTCTAACACATAGTTCATTGGTGCCTATGAGAATAAAGATAAAGGAACTAGAACATATGATTGCACCAACAATGCTAAGCTATTTGGTAACTTCTGTTGGGATGTTGAGCAATATTTGGAATAAATGAATGGAAGTTCAGACGAGGCCAAGGTGAAAGGTGAATCTTATGGCAATGTTCTTGACAAGTACCACAAAGCTTTGGTGGAGAAACTCAGTAGAGAACTTGGTGGAGAAACTGAGCAGAGAACTTGGTGGAGAAACTGAGCAGAGAACTTAGTAGCTAAGCGCAGTATAGAGAAGGTTGAAAACAAGGAAGAGATGAAAGAAGCCTTGAAGGGTTAGTTTGGGCCACAAAATTGATCTTGCATTGCATGGAATCAATTGTTGGCTCTTAAGCATACAAGTAAGATTCAAGCTTACATCAAGGAGTTTCCAAGCCTCAAGTTGGAGATCAAGAACATGTTTGAAGAAGATATGTTGTTCCAATTCATGAATGGATTGCAACCTTGGCTGTAGAGTGATTTGTTATGTTAGAATGTACAGACCCTTGTAGTATCCATCACTGTAGTAGACAAGATGATGGACTACAAGGAAGAGGAAAAAGGTGGTCCAAGGATAGGTGAAGATGCTCCAACAGAGAAGTAGAATGGCAAGAACAAGAAGAAAGACAAAGGGAAGATGAAGCCATCAAAAATTCTAGCAAGGACAAGGTCAAGAAACCATATGCTCCTAAGGAAAAAGCTTATTGGATTTGTGCAAAAGATCATTACGCAAAGAATTGTCTAATGAAGTGAAAATTGTCAGTGGTGGAAAAATTTAGCAAGGGTGTACAATTTTCCATATCTACAGATTGTGACTTAGATAGACAAACATGAAAATGAAACATGAAAACCACATTTCAAAGGAGATTTACACCACTTTAGAACCTAATCTATCCATGTAAAAATAATAAATGAAAAAACCACAACCATAAATATGAATAGATTAATTTAAAGAATGTAAATAATTACTTCATGTTTGATGGAAAGCATATACAATGTCACCTATGGAGAGAACCTCGTTGAAGAAGTGGCTCCTTGATCTTCTCCTTGGGAGGGCCCTTCGTTTCCCAAGTATGTGTTGATCCCCTCCTTGGTTGCAAGTAGCATGGAGATCCAAAAAGGCTATCAAGAGGAAGGAGTCCTCAAGATTCTTAGTGCAATTTCATCATCATGTACTTACTGTGTGTGGATGGATGATGTATGGAGAGACCTCAAGCCTTTATTTATTAGAAAAGTAGTGGTTAGACCCCTTTGACATAGTCATAAAAAATAGTGGTTAATTGACCGAATCAAGGTTAAGAATAGCAATTAGGGTTTTAAAATGTCCACTTATAACTACTTTCCTTTTTTGGAAAATTCAGGTTGGAAACAATCAAAATTTTGGTTTTAATGGGTCAGTGCAAGTTTTGGGGGTACTTTCTGCACTGGCTAGTGCACTTATTAGGGGTAAAAAATGTGCTAGCCTTAATGGGTTCAAATAAAGGTTGGCTTCAAATATTTCCAAAGGTCTAGTAGAGGTGGAAAATGTGGTAAGATGGGTGTAAAACATATTGTTTGTTGGTGTGTTTTAGTGAAATCGTGTAAATGTCACAAGTGAACAATTTTTGGGTGATAACACTATGAAGCAAGTGGAAAAATCCTCCATTAATGTTTTGCAATTCTCGGGTGTTGTGCTAGAAGACAAGTCTATAGTAAGCCAATAAAAGGACTTTTCTATGTTCCAATAGTATTGAACGGAAGAGTAAGCCAATAAAAGGACTTTTCTATGTTCCAATAGTACTGAATGAAAGATTAGTTGATGCCATAGTTGACAGGTGGGGAGACCCACAATTTCATGAAGGAAGATGTCGCAAAAGAGCTTGGGTTGCAACTTGAGCTGGCATAGACTTCTTTCAAAGCAATGAACTTAGAAGTGGAAAAGGTGGTTGGCACGACCAATAGAATCACCTTGAAACTTGGAGATTGGAGTGGAACTTTAAGTTTCACTGTTGTGCTTATGGATGAATTTGTGTTTGTGGCAAGAATTCTTGAGGAAGGAAAAGGAAGCGCCTATGCCTCACTTAGATTGTTTGGTCGTATTTTCAAGACAAGATCCATTTGTCATCCCTACAGTAAGGAAGGAGCGTGAAGTTGTTGGTAGAATGACTTCTTTGAGCATGGTTTCTACAACCAATCAAGGGGTTGAGCAACCTTACAATAGAGAACTTAGAGGCGTTGGAATTGATGAACGATCTATAGATGAGACTTCAAGAGGAATTCTTGTGCAACCTTTGATGGACAACAGTTTAATGAAGGCTTGCTTTAAAGTAGAGACTCACTAGGCTTGAATCCATAGTGGACTCCATAGTGATAGTTAGCTAGAGTGGTGGACGTTTTCTTAGATAAGGAAGACATTCTAGTTCTATGTGGATAGATGGAGAGTGGAATATTTGGCCAAGGAAGCCAGTGAAGCATTCGACCTATATGGGATAGGATTTATAATAGACCAAGATGACAAGGTTGAGGAGAAACAATCCTAGCATGTGAGGACCAAGGAAGAGGTTGAACCCTCCTTGGGCACACTTAGGCAAGATGGTTGACAAGATGACCCATAAGTCAAAATATTTCTTGAAGAGGGAAATGGTAGAATTGATTCGAATGTGCCTCTTTGTTGTATTTAACAAAAAAGTATGGTAGTCTTCTAGATTCTTCATGTGACTTAGTAGATTTGAGATAGGTTGTTGGAACAAATGTTGGCGGTGGCCTTAGTAGCCACCTTCCATTTTATTCTCATTAACCCACAATAGGGAGGCTCAGTTCCCATGGAGCCAATTGTGGAGCCTAGAGCCCTTGTGGAAAAGGTGCCTTAGAAAATTCTGGTTAGGAATGACTTAACATTTTGAGGAAAGGATAGAGATCTTTTTCTTTGTTCAAAAAAGTTGTACAAAGTGAATCAAATGTAGAAGGAAAATATTGTTTGGGCATGGGGAAGTGAATTCTCATGGAATGGACACCACGATTGGATTAGCTACTTGTTAACCCTTGGATTTTCTCACTTGAAAATCCTGAGGGTTAAGAGTTAACATGTCTTATTTGGCTGGCATTCAAATATTTTTCCTAGATATAGCTTGGCGTGAGCCAGGGTTGGTTCTCGTATGAGTTCAAGTATAGGATTGGTTTAGTGGTTTTCCTTGCTTCAGAGGCAGGAGTTTGCACAAGTCTTCATGGATAGAGAGAGGTCCACATGGCAGTTTTGATCACATATATAGAGTCCTTGCGAGCTCACAATTCTAGTGAGGCTTTTCTAGACAACATGCAAGCAACTTACTATTTTTAGAAGTTGGACTTCCAAGGTTCAAATGATGATTCCCAACACATATCCAGGTTCCTTACAAAAAATCGAATCCGATGAGACCATTTTGATTTCCAAGCGAGGAGTTTCAATTTTTAGTAGTGCTTATGTTTAGGCATACTTTATTTGACATGGTTCTCCTAGCAACACCAAACATATTTGGTCTTTTCATATTTTTTGACCGACCTGCTATTTTTAGTAGGGCTATATTTAGAAGGTGTGGTCACCAAGCAGGGTGACATGTGGCAGGTCCAAATTCCAACATTTGGCAACTTCAGAGTGTGACATATGGCACATACATGCATGAGGATATTAGGCACTTTGCTTGAGGACATGTGGTGCATGTTTCTAGTTGAGATGAGTTGTTGTTTGGTTGGCATGAATAGTTGGCAAGTTAAGTTAACTAAAGAGTTATTTTCTCTTCTCCCACTTTATCCCTCCTTCTTCACTCCCTCTCCCATACTTCTCCTCCTCCCCATTCGTAGTTATCCCTATTTCCTAGTGCATCCCCTCTTATTCTCCTCATAACTCCCTATTTCCTAGTGCATCTACTCCTATTCTCCTAATATTTCTATATTCCCATGCTCTAACCCCTTATTATTCCATCAACTCATCACCTCATCACCTTATCTTATCCCTCACGCCCATCTTTTACACATGTGAGCTTCATGCACATCACTCCTTTAAACATCTCACGCGCTTTTCCTATTCCTTGTTCCCTATTTAGCACCTCCATACTCCTTTTGTTAGCACATTACTTCTCTCTTTAGCACATGCATAATTCAAATCATGCACCGCTCCATCTTTTCCCACATAACTCCTACCCATGCACATCTCCTCTTTAGCATTGCACATGGATCCTTCCTCTTATTTCCTCTCTTCTTCCACAATGGTCTTCAATTAACAAATGTATTCACATGAGTTATCACTATCATCTCAGCAGTTACACATGAGCACATGGTTATCTCACTCCACTCTCTCATCTAATGCACATTGCATGAGGGAAGCTATTATTAGGATATGCATCCTCATTCTCTTATATATTGAGGGTTTCTACATTGGCTCTTGGTCGATTTCTTCAGTAGCAACAATAGACTCTCTATCATTCTCTGTCTTATATTCTCTAGCTTCTACTCTTTGTGTAGGGGTCATCATTATACCAATTCTTGTACTTGTTTTCTATGGTTCATCTAGCTTTTTGGCAAGCGAAGGAATAAAACTTTGGATTGTTGGTATTGTGTTTGAAATTTATGCACTGTTTAGAAGCTCTTAGCCTTTTATCTTGGTGATTTAGCCATTTAATTGTGCTTCCTTTCTTTCTTTCCATACTTCTTAAAGCTAACGTTGCAATGAATTGTTCCACTTCAATTTTAAAATTATACACTTGCCCCTTTGGTAGCCTGATCACTATCAAAAGGTCATCTTGTGTGAGTATTTTCGGGTTTATTTTGCAGATTTATAGGGAATATAGCTCATACAAAACACTAGGGACACCCCCCTGAGGTTGGCATGCGCCAGCCCAAATGGAAAGGAGTTTTTGGGAGTGGCACTTAGGGCATCTTCTCTTAGAGTTGCACATATTTCTAGCTTGCTCATTCATAATTATTTCACATTCTTGCAAGTGCAAAAATTTGTGCTAACAAATTGGTGTCATTGTTAGGGAAGCATCAATCCTTGGATTATAGGGTTGGCTCCACTAGGGAACTCAAGGAAAATCATCGGGATTCGATCCGACACAAGGAATTGGTCCGAGCCTTAGGAAAATTGAACATCTATTTCGGAACACATAGGTGGATCACCACTTAACAACATCCATTGGTGACTCCATTAAATAAAGAATATGATTGATCATGGAGCACTGTGTGTGGAATCTTTTAAGGCAGGAAGATGAAACTATTCCTGAGTTTCATGTCAGATTTATCAATACACATGATAAAATTCCCACCAAATACCAATCCTTTGCTTTTGATTCAGAGTTTCGTAATCTCTTTTTGAAAGAGGGACCAAAAAATTTAGGGCAAGCTTTCTTGGTTGCTCAAACAATTGAGGAATTCCTTACAGCTGCTCGAAGCTTGCAGGAGCTTCTTGCTGCTTCAGAAAACTGTTGGTGCAACCAAAAGATGATATTCCTTATAGTTTTTCTATGATCCCATTCAGACTTTGTTCTTCAGGAGGATCCTTTAACTGATCATTGCTTGGATATTAGGGTTAGTCATGATCCAATTGAGAGAATGATGGAGGTATTTCAGCAAGTAGATTCTAAGAGTTTTGGCTCTCATACTTTCATGTTCATTACAATGAAAGTACCATGTTCCAAGTTCCAATCAATAGCCTTCAACAATTTCTTCAGTGCCAAGTACACCAAGGCATCTTCCTGACTTATGAGACTTCACAATTGGTTGCACTAGAGGGTTGATTATGTTGATCTTTCTCGTCTAACCGATCACTTAGCTGCATGGTTACATTGGTCATTCAAGTATGTTGATTAATCATGCCAGCTTTGATTAACCTCCAACGAACAAAGGAGGTAAAATTTCTAGGTTTTTGGGTATTAGAGTCCATTTATTGTTTTTATTTTCGCTAATTTTTATGCTTCATGACAACAAATTAACTCTTTTGTTTCACAGATTTTTCTTTTAGGTTGTCCTCTTTCAAGTCCTAGGGTAAGAGTTTCTGATTTTTTCTTATTATATCAGCATGTCGTCGTGTCTTGTGGTGTAGTTAGTGCCTAACGTGAGGCTGATCTTAGTCTTCTAATAATTGTCGTCCACTTTTTTGAAAACTTTGGGTCAAAGTTCTGAGTGCCTTATCATACATTTGGCGAGTCTTTCTATCTAGAGTAAGCCTAGATGAGGGTCAGTTTGTCGATATTCCAAAGCATTTGAGTCCATTAGGAAGGGTAGAATTGAAGAGACATAGGAGAGTCTTGATTCATCTTATGTTTTGTCTCATCATTGCTTTCCATTGAGTCATCTGCTATGATTCAGTTTGTCCCCCTCATCTAGTGGTAGGGATATGGTACCATACATCTTATATCTTCTTGAGTTATAACTTTGTGCCGAGGGAACAATTTTCATCATTGCTTTTCTTTTCAGTAGGTCATTCCGCATCGACTTTGACACATTATCTGGGGGTGATCCATAAGTGTAGCTCCTTGATGGCCGTTAGCCTCAATGGCAATCATTTCACATTCAACAAGGCTGATCATAATTGGGCTCGATCGAATGATCCTTTTCAATGTTTGACTTCAGCACACCTTTCACAGTGACAAGTCATGCTTGTACCTTAGGGCCCATTAGCCTTATTGGTGGGTTCCTTCGCACTTGGCAAGTGTTTACATTATTAACATATGACTAAGTGACTCTCTCCCATGTGTCAACTTCAACACATTTTCCACAGGGAGGAGTGTACATAGTAGGTGGTAGCAGGTAGCAGATTTGGATGAGACCCCTTATTTTTCAGCCAGTTAGTGGGAGGTAGTGGGAGGATTATATTTATTTTTGACTCCATTGCCCATTGGATATGCATTTTGGATCACGGGTCAGCTTACAAGACATTTCTTTTCTATAGACAGGCACATGAGTTTATTGGTATGTTTCTCCATATTTCTCACAGAGTATTATTCACAATTTTTAGACACAGATTCACAGGTTCTCGACATCTCGCAAGGGGATCTCGTTTCCTTGAGTCACCATTGTTAACCCATGGATTTTTTCACTTGCAAATCCTAAGGGTTCAGAACCAGTATGTCTTATTTGGATGACATTTAAATGTTTTTCCCAGAGATAGCTTGGCGTGAGCCAGGGTTGGTTCCTGTAGGAGTTCAAGCATAGGATTGGTTTAGTGGTTTTCCTTGCTTCATAGGCAGGAGTTTGCACAGGTCTCCATGGATAGAGAGAGATGTTTATTTTTAGCATATTCCCTACTTTTTATGAGACAAAGATCGGAGGTTCACATGGCATTTTTATGTTAATGTTGATGCCATTATTATAGTTCTTTGCATTTCAATAGATAAGAGCATAATAAGAACAAGATCATTGAGAATTACACATTCACAAGAGACACAACATTTATCCTGGGAAACCCTCTAGGGGAAGAAAACCCAACAAAAACTTCCTTATCATAAATAGCTTATACAATGTTCAAGAGATAACTCAAACCAATACAGATAGTCCTCCCCAAGAGATG
>ML777618.1:372910-437878 GCA_009831015.1 Picea engelmannii
TTACCGACATGATTAATCCTCAATGGGGATTAATCCAATAACAATAATAATAATAATGACATGATTAATCCGCAATGGGGATTTAATCCAATAATAAAATAATAATAAGAATGCTCTTCGCAGTTACATTATTTCAACATTTTAATCACATATTTAGAGTCCTTGCAAGCTCACGATTCGAGTGAGCCTTTTCCAGATGACATGCAAGCAACTTACTATTTTTAGCAATTGGAGTTCTAGGGTCCAAATGATGATTCCAAGCACATTTTTAGGTTCCTTACCAAATCTGATAAGACCATTTTCATTACCATGAGAAGAGTTTCTATTTTTAGGCATACTATATTTGGCATGGTTCTCCTAGCAATCTCGTACATATTTGGTCTTTTCATATTTTTTGACTAGACTGCTTTTTTTAGCATGTTTATTTTTAGCAAGGCTATATTTAACAGGTGTGGTCACCATGCAGGGTGACATGTGGTAGGTCTAGATTCAAAATTTGGAAACTTCAAAATGTGACATATGGAGGATACATGCATGAGGATATTAGGTGCTTTGCTTGAGGACATGTGGAGCATCTTTCTCATTGAGATGAGTTGTCGCTTGGTTGGCATGAATAGTTGGCAAGTTGAATTAACTAAAGAGTTATTTTCCCTTCTACCACTTAAATTCTTATCCCTCCTACTTCACTCCCTCTCTCATACTTCTTCTCCTTCCCATGCATAGTTATCCTTATTCTATAGTGCATATCCATATTTCCTAGGGCATCCCCTCTTATTCTTCACATAACTACCTATTTCCTAGCACATCAACTCCCATTCTCATCATATTTCTCTCTACTCCTATTCTCCTCGTATTTCTCTATTCCCATGCGCTAACCCATTATTACTCCATCACCTCATCTCCTTATCTTATCCCTCACGCCCTCTTATCTTTTACATGTGTGAGCTTCATGCACATCACTCCGTGGTTTTCCTACTCCCTATTCCCTATTTAACACCTCGATACTCCTTGTGTTGGCGGATTACTTCTCTCTTTATCGCATGTATACTTCAACTCATGTGCCGCTCCATCTTTTTCCACTTAACTCCTCCTTCTACCCATGCAAATCTCCTCTTTAGCATTGCGCACAAATCCTTCCTCTTATTTCCTCCCTTCTTCCTCAATGGTCTTCAGTTAACATGTGTATTCACATGAGTTATCACTATAATCTCAGCATACATGAGCACATGGTTATCTCATTCCACTCTCTCATCTAATGCACATTGCATGAGGGAAGCTACTATTGGGATATGCACCCTCATTCTCCTATATACTGAGGGTTTCTACATTGGTTCTTGGTCGATTTCTTCAGTAGCAACAATAGACTCTCTATCATTCTCTCTCTTATATTCTATAGCTTGTACTCTTTGTGTAAGGGTCATCACTATGGTAGTTCTTGTACTTGTTTTCTATGGTGCATCCAACCTTTTGGCAAGCACATGAATAATTTTTTTTTATGCTCGTATCAAGATTTCGAAGATTGTTGGTATTGTTGAAATTTATGCATTGTTTAGAAGCTCTTCACCTTTTATCTTGGTGATTTATCCATTTAATTGTGCTTTCTTTCTCTTTCTTTCCATACTTCTTAAAGCTAACGTTGCAGGGAATTCTTCCACTTCAATTTTAAAATTATACAATTGACCCCTTTGGTAGCCTGATCACTAGACAAAGGTCATCTTGTGTAAGTATTTTCGTGTTTATTTTGCAAATTTAGAAGGAAGATAGCGCATACAAAACACTAGGGACACCCCCCTGAGGTTGGCATGCACCAACCCAAATGGAGAGGAGTTTTTTCCAGTGGCACTTAGGGAATATTCTCCTAGAGTTGCATGTATTTCTAGCTTGCCAATTCATAATTATTTCACATTCTTGCAAGTGCATAAATTTTTGCTAACACTACCCAATCGATTAAAAAATTGAGATGATCTAGTGTACAAAAATGTGGCAAGTTGGTTAAAGTACAGATGTAGTAGTAGGTTTGGATGGTGCAACACTTATGACCTTCTTGATGAAGGATGGATTGCAACAGCAATAAGTAGTTGCAGCAGTGTTGGATTTAGATTGCAATCGTAGTAGAAGACAACAATAGAAACAAAGTCAACCAATGGCATTGTTGACAAAAGATGGGCAAAGGAACTTTGTCGAAAGAAAGAATTGGACATTGAGAAATTGCATAATGTTTTTTGCATTGACAATGTGGAGTAGTTGAAGAAATCAATTGTGAATAGATGCATGGGTCTAGGTAGCATAATTGGAGGACAACAGGTTCTTGAGGATGTTGCAGAGGATGACAATGACTTTTGGGCAGGATGTAAGGCCCTAACTTTGAATGGCTTTAGCCACCTCCATCGCATGCTCACCTCTGTGGTCATTGACCAACACGAATGGATATGACAAAACATTGATGAATATAAGAGTCAATTTCGGATGCCCTTGCCCATTATGGGCACACCATAGAACTTGGTAGCTTGCACTAGTTGAATGCACCAAGAGAAGCTTGGAAGGGAACTTGGTGAGAGAAGGAAAAGTTGGGGTTATGGAAAATGACCCCATCCAATATGCAAGAATGATGCATGATAGACAAAGATTGGCATAGAGAGCTTGAATGGATTTTATAGAATTGGGTTCTTAGGCTACAAGTGGACCCAAGGAGTTGGGAAATCCACACTTGGGGGTTGCAATGAACGATAGAGGTGCCTTTGGGCACAAGCATCCACAAAGCAAAATTATGGGATGCACTCGTTGGGTGCACATCCATTTAATGCACTTCGATGCAGTTAGATGCACATGAATGCACTTGGGCACACTTGGGTGCACTGTTGAGCGCACTTGGGCACACATGTTAAATGCACTCGTTGGATGTGGATGGTCAGTGGACAAGGAACCAAAGGAAGAAAAGTTGATGGATGGCACTTGGGTCCACATTAGAGTGAAGGGGTTTGCAAGTATGAGGAAAGCCTCATATAAAAAGGAGGATCCCTCAAAGGTGCTAAGGCATAAATGTGTTGGTCATTCATTCTAGTATAAAGGAGCTCCATGGTTTGTGATAAGTTGTTAGGCATTGTAGGGAGAATTGCACTGGTTGAGTGAGAAGAAGAAGAAGACAACACATGTAGGAGGCAGGCCTATGGTTTCTTCAAAGGTTGGATTGTGCAAGTTTGATGGGCAATAAGTAGAAGCGAATGTGTGTCGCCTATACATGTGTGTTGTGGACTCTATGATTTTTGGATGTAACTATTCCTTGCTTTGATTTGTGTTGGCTAAGTATTGAAATATTGGCTGTGTTTAAATATTGTTGGGATGTTTTAAAGGATGCGATTAGACACATGCCTACTGTTGAATGAACTTGGTTGATTAGGACTTAGTTGCATTTGACATATTGTAGCTTAAGGCAAAGTTATGGGTAGACCTTAAGTGAAGAGACATAGTCTGGTTGTAGTAGGTTGGTCAAGCCCTTGTAGCCAAGGGAAGGAAGTGCCACACAACCTCAAGTGAAAAAATAGACTTGGGAGAAACTCCAGTTTGCAAAGAAAAATTTGGGCAGACAATAGGTCTATGATAGGTGGTATCAAAGCATGCTCTCCACCACTTTCTAAAGGAAAGGTGGTTTCAAATCTGATTTTGAGATAGTTTTGGTGCTCTTCACCATTATCACAACCATGAAAAGTGATATCAGAGCACTCTTCATCACATTGGAACGAATTTGAAGCAAATAAGCAGGCTTTGGGAGGAGTTTCCTGACATTTGAGTGAAGTGCCAACGGTTGGCTCACATGTAGAAACATCTTTACATCATGAATATAGTGATGGTGGACGGGATCTTAAGACTCCAAGGATGATGACGAGGCTTGCAATGTTAGAAATGAATGTTAAGAAGATGACAACCTCTCTTTGTAAGCATAGAGAAAAGGAAGAATCTTTGGAAGAAGAGATAATTTGCATCCATCGTAGATTTAACAATGCCATAGATGAGTGTTGATGAACAGTTGAGATTAAATACCAAGAAGACACCATTAAATTGTTAAAACAAGTTGTTTCTAGTGGGCATAGTTTTTCGATGCCTATGAGGGTAATGATCTAGGAACCTAAACTGTATGATGGTACCCACAATGCTAAGCTACTTGGTAAATTTTTTGGGATGTTGAATAGTACATGGAACAGATAGATGGAAGTTTAGATGAGACCAAGGTGTGTTGCAACAATGTTCTTGATGGGGACCAAAAATATTTGGGGGAGAAATTGAGTAAAGGACTTGGTAGTCAGGCATAGTATAGAGAATATTGACAACTGGGAAGAGATCAATGCAACCTAGAAGGCTTAGTTTGGGTCAAGGAATCAATCTTGGATTGCATGGAATAAATTGTTGGCTCTTAATCATACAGGAAATATTCAAGATTGCATCAAGGAGTTTTCACGCCTCATGTTGGAGATGAATGACATGTCTGAAGAAGATAGGTTGTTTCACTTCATGAATGGATTGCAACCTTGGGTGCAAAGTGATCTATGATGCTAGAATATATAGACCCTTGTGGTAACCATCACCACAACATAGACGTTGTTGGACTACAAGGTAGAGGAAAAAGGTGGTCCAAGGAGAGGTGAGGATGCTCCAGGAAAGGAGTAATATGGAAAGAACAAGAAGAAAGACAAAGGGAAGGTGAAGTTGTTTGGGAATTATGGCAAGGACAAGGCTAAGCAGCTAGATGCTCCTAAGGAAAAAGTTAAGCCTATTTCTTGTTGGATTTGTGTAAAAGATTGTTATGCAAAGAATTGTCCAATGAAGAAAAAATTGTCCATTGTGGAGCAAGTGGAGAAACCCTCCATTGTTGTTTGCAAGTCTTGGGTGTTGTGCTAGAATACAAATCTATAATAAGCCAAGATAAACTCTTCACAATACTTTTCTATGTTTCAACAATATTAAATGGAAGATCGGTTGATGCCATGGTTGACAGTAGGGAAATCCACTATTTCATAAAGGAAGATGTCGCAAGAGAGCTTGGGTTGCAACTTGAGCCAGTGTAGACTTCTTTCAAAGAAGTGAACTTTGAACTTTGAAGTGGAAAAGGTGGTTGGCACGACAAATGGAGTTACCTTGAAGCTTGGAGATTGGAGTGGAACTATAAGTTTCAACATTGTTCCTATTGATGACTTTAGTGTTGTTGCGGGGCCAGAAGGTAAAGGAAACATCTATGCCTCACTTACATTGTTTGGTCATCTTTTCAAGCCAAGATCCATGTGTCATACCTACAGTAAGGAAGGTGCACGAGGTTGTTAGTAGAATGACTTACTTGAGCATGAAGTTGTTAGTATAATGAATTACTTGAGCATGGTTTCTACAACTAGTCAAGGGTTGAGCAACCTTGCAGTACATAACTTGGAGGTGTTGGATTTGATGGATGATCTATAGCTAGGACTTTAGGAGGAAGTCTTGTGCAAACTTCAGTGGACAACAATTCAATGAAGGCATCGGGGAAAAGACTCACTAGGCTTGAAGCCATAGTGGACTCCACAGTGACAACAATAGCTAAAGTGGTGGATGTTCTCTTAGACAATAAAGACATTCCATTTCTAAGTGGATAGATGGAGATGGCTGAAGATTCAACCAAGGAAGCTAGTGAAGCATTCAACCTATATGGGCTAGGCTTGACAACATACCAAGATGACAAGGTTGCGGAGAAACAACAACCCTTGTATGTGAGGACCAAGGAAGAAGTTGAATCCTCCTTGGGCACACTTAGGCAATATGGTTGGAAAGATGACCCAAAAATTAAAAGATTGTTGGAAGAGGGAAATGGTAGAAATGGTTCAAACATGTCTCTTTTGATGTGTTCGACATAGAAGTATGGTAGTCTTCCAGACTCTTCATGTGTCTTAGTGGATCCGAGAAAGGTTGTTGGTACATATGTTAGTGGTGGCCTTGGCAACCACTATTGTATTCTCATTAAATCACAATGGGGAGGCTTACTGCAAAGGAGTAGGCAATGGAGCCTAGTGTACCTGTGGAAAAGGTGCCTTGGAACATTCTTGTTAGGAACGACTTAGTAGTTTGAACCAAGGATAGAGATCTTTTTCTTTGTTTATAAGAGTTGTATTGAGTGACTTAAACGTAGAAGGAAAATACTATTTGGGCATGGGGAAGTGTATTCTCATGGATTGGACACCATGGTTGGATTAGCTACCCAATCAATTCAAGACTTGAGGGGATCCATGATTTACTCCTAGTGTACAGAAACATGGCAAGTTGGTCAAAGTACTTATAGAGTAGTAGGTTTGAATGTTGCAACGCTTGGACATTTTGATGATCTTCTTGATGAAGGTTGGATTGTAGCAACAATGTTGGAATTAGATTGTAGCTACAGTAGAAAAAAATAGCAGCAACAAACTTATCCAAGAGGCATTGTTGATAGAAGTTAAGCAAAGGAACTTTGTTCAAAGTAAGAATTGGACAGTGGGCAGTTGCATTGCAATTCTAGCATTGATAGTGTGGAGCAGTTGAAGAAGTCAATTATGGATAGATGCATGGGTTTGGATAGTAGACTTGGAGGACAATAGGTTCTCGAGGATGCTCTTGAGGATGGAAACAAATTTTAATGGGGGAGGATGTAAGACCCTAGCCTTGAATTTCTTCGAGCACCTCTGCTGCATGATCACCTTGATGGTCATTGACCAGCATGGATGGACATGATGAAAGGTTGATGGCTAAAAGAGTTGGTTTTAGGTGCCCTTGAATGATGAAAAGGTGCACCATGGACATGCTGGGTTCCCTTAGACTGGGCATACCACAAACCTTGGCAGCTTGAACTAGTTGGACACACCAAGAGAAGCTTGGAAGAGAACTTGACGAAGGAAGGAAACGTGGGGTTTATAGAAGATGCCCCTGTTTGATCTATAAGCATGATAGATGATGGAAAATGTTGGCATAGAGAGCTTGGATGAATTTTATAGACTTGGGTGCTTAGGATACATGCGGACCTAACGATTTGGGCAGTCCACGCTTGGGGGTTGCAACAAACAAACAAGGTTCCTTTCAGATGGCACTTGGCTCCACCTTAAAGTGAAGGGGCTTGGAAGTGCAAGGCAAGTCTCATATAAAAAGGAGGACGTCTCAAAGGTGCTAAGGCATAAGTGTGTTGGTCATTCATTCTAGTGTAAAGGAGCTTTGTGGTTTGTGCTGAGTTGTTAGGCAAAGCTATGAATAAAGCAAACCTTTTCTAAATAGTGTTCCACTGTAAACCCGAGTAACCAAGAACATGTGCTTCAATCCATAGCTGACTTAAGTCATAGGTAGTTTTATTGCACTCAGAGAAGCCAATTGCTCCTATCAAGTGCACATTTTAGGCACTTATTAGATTCAGGTGCGTGTATGTGTATAAAAAGTCAATCATGTAATGTTTTGTCTTTCTTTTAGATTCCCCCCACTCAAGATGTGAAGCATCTAGCTTTTCTTAGTGCAGTGATAATATAAAAATATCAAATCAACAAAGATAAAAAAAGGAATGCCAAATATATGAAAATCAGAGTAAGTACTCTGCAAATTACTAGAGCCAAAACAGGGAAATCAGAGTAAACAATACTCTCTACAATTCCTAATGCTAAGGATATCAGCTACACCAATGCAGAAATACAATTGTTCTGAATCAAATAATTTTCCAAAATGAGAGAAAAACTCTGGGAAACCAGAGTAAACAATACACTGAAATTCCTGATGCCAAAGATATCAGCTACACTGATGCAGAAACACAGTTCTTCTGAATTGAAGAATTTTTCAAAATGTGAGAAAGAACTCTTCTGACATGTAACATTAGCTTGCATAGACCGACACCTTAGCAAAGCATTCCATATTTCTTATGTATTTTTAGAAGATGCTGAAATAAATAAACAGAGTTAGGAATCTAACAAACCCTTTCTAAACTGGACTTTAACGTAGACCTGAGAAACCAAAGGCATGTGCATCAATCCATCGTTCACTCAAATCATCAATCCATATTAGTTATTTGTGAACCTCAATGTTTACATCTGGCGGTTTTATTTTTTTAATCTATAGATGCTTAATAAATTCAGAGTGAAGATCGTTTTATACTAATCGAAATAGTCTGTAGGTAGCAAATTCATTTACATAACTGAGCATGCAATTCAAAAAAGAGTTGTAGTCTCAAAATAGATGCTTGTTGCCATACCATCACAAACATTTCTCAAAGCCAGGGCTGCTGCAGCTGAAACATCTGGTGATGTGGTCATGCCTCTTATCAAAATCTCTACAATAGCAGGCAGAAACGATGGCGCGCTGGGTGCACTACCCAACCATTTCGAAAAGCCCGCAACTGTCAAACAAGCTGTATCCAATTCCCGATGAATGTTACTCCGGAATACATGTGCAAGACGCCCCAAAAACAAGAGAAAGAAATGGAATTACGTGAATTTCAGCCTTTGCAAAGGGCTGCAAAAACACATATTCTGCTTCCCTTTGGATTAAATGCCAAAACCAAGAGAAACTCAAATAGACATTAAACGATCCCCAATACAAACATAAAAAATGAACCTGTGTGAAGAAGCTGAGACTGAAGAGGTAATTTGGGTAGCAATCCCATAACCTACACAATGAAAAACCATTCCTACAATGTCAAGATAACTTTTTTATTTATCGTAATTCTTAACCTAATGAAAGGTAATTCTTTTGATTACTACAATGAAAGGTATCACGGCCCAGTTGGTGTAAGATTTGAATGTAATTTTGGTGCCTCCGAGCATAGACAGAGGCAGAAAATGCTTACGATGACTGTAGTATTTAGTTTAGAAAAACCCTTTTTGGATCCAAGGTTCTGAAAGGGCTATTGATAATTGAATATTTTCATGGAAAAGAAAATGAAATGTATCACATCAAAAACTGTTAGAAAATTCAAAGACAGATTGAGGAGGACTTGCCTGTGGCAATATAACTCCCTCCGATGTAGGAACAGTTTTTGATATAGCTCGAATACAATACAATGCAGCTTCTGCAGGTCGCCAATCCCATGTGCCACCATTTCCAGCAGTGTTTGCAGCCTGTTATCATTTATTTGACTATCAATATAAATAATACTACATGAGTGTACATTATAAGTATATTGCGGTCAGATGAATTAGGGAAGAATAGAGATACAATTAGCTTCGGCATAAACATACACATCAACAGTGAAGGCGCTCCAAGCTTAATATTTTTTCTACGGAAAATTTCGAACGAAAAATTCAAGGATGCTTTTCTACATTACTAATGCTGCACCTATGAATATTGAATTAACCAAATGTCCAACAACCGATTTAAGATAAGCACTAAGTTAACTTCTCTTCGAGTTGAAGAAATTAATCTTAATCTTCAATTTCAGAAAGTCACAGTGAAAACAGATTACTTGGAAAAAATTATTTGATAGAAGTTGAAGTGTATTATCTCCTCCCAAAACTGAAGCAGCGTCCGTCAACATGTCTCCCACAGCTGAGAACATAATCCCCACAAACTGTTATGCTCATTCAATTACTAAAAGCAGCAAAATAAAAATGAATTGTATGAAATGTCAAAATTTGAAAAATATATGCAGTGAACGGCAATATGACACACATATATAAATGACGTTGCGAGATAAAGAAAAACTGACCAAATAATTTATGCATGACAAAGAACCTTTAAACCAACTGTTGGAAAACAATAATGCACAACCATGAAGAATAACCATGAACAATACTAAAGGTATGAAGAAAATCCTCGCTAACTTTGGCCGTCTATAACTAACTAACTAACTAAAAGAGACACCGTTCAAGTAATTCAAATGTTCTATCTGCAACTAGAGCCACAGTGTGATCTATAACGTGACAAGATTAAGATCATTAAGTCCGCTCAGTACCCAAAACAATTTCAATGCGTGAGGGGCGAGGAAAGAAAGGATATATATCCTCTGAATAAACCGATGAATTTCTTATCAATTTCAATGAAAAATAATCGATGAATTTCTAATCAATTTCCATGAAAATCATAATTTTCAATGAAAAATAACCGATGAATCTAATCAATTTCAATGAAAATTATGATTTTCATTGACTTGATCTGTTGCTAATTCGGAAAACCTCTCTGAAAATCATAATTTTATTGAATTAAATTATTGTTCATAACTCCACCATGATCAAAAGATTTGGTAAATTTCCAAATAGACACAAACTCAAAACATAAATCTCACTTTGAAAAATTCTAGGAAGATTTATTTTATCTTAATTTTCATCATTATTTCTCATGTTTAAATTGAAAATATTTTTATTTTTATTTTTACTTTTAAAAAATAATTCTCTCATATCATTTAATTTTATTTTGAACAATTTCATGTCTATTTTTTCCCTTTTTTCTCCTCTTTAAATTAAAAATATTTTTATCCTCGTTTTTAAATTGAATATATTTTTATTTTAGCTTTTAACAAACAAGTTTTTATATATCATTTACTTTTCATTTTTAACAATTCAGTCTATTCTCATTTGTTAAGAATATAGGTTAATCATCTTGTATTTTAAAATGAATAATGTATATATAAACTTTGTAATAAGTAACCATCAATGTATATACAAACATTGTAGTGACAATACTAAGTAGAAGATTACTTCAATTTTTTTTCCTGATTTGACAATAATAAGATTTGTTGTAAATATTATTTTTTATTTAGACATCCTCATATACCATCTTAGATTTATTATGAAGGTTAAATGCATGTCTATTCTCATTTGTTAAGAATATAGATTAATCATCTTGTATTTTAAAATGAATAATGTATATATAAACTTTGTAATAAGGAACCATCAATGTATATACAAACATTGTAGTGACAATACTAAGTAGAAGATTACTTCAATTTTTTTTTCTGATTTGACAATAATAAGATTTGTTGTAAATATTATTTTTTATTTAGACATCCTCATATATCATCTTAGATTTATTATAAAGGTTAAATGCATGTTACTCTTTTCATTAATGAGCTTATTAAGTTTGTGAGAAAGTTGCTACATATTTTCAGATCCAATTTTATTTAATTCTCTCCTTACTAGCTCATTATTAAAATAATAGGAAAAGAGACATGAACAACATAGACTAACCACTCAACATCAAATCTCTTACAGTCCAAACATCAAGTTCTATTCAAAAGTACATGTTCACTATAATGTATCAAGTTCCATTCAAAAGTACATGTTCACTATAATGTATCAAGTTCCATTCAAAAGTACATGTTCACTATAATGTATCATTGACATGTTCTCAACTTCAATGTTAGGGAGACAACTCTTCCAAATATTTCCTCATAGTCACCTTCTTGTTTTTAGTTTTATATCATTGTATGCCCTCTCCTCATTTTTTATCTAGATAAAAGTCTTCATATACTTCCCTCTTTTGAAGTTGTTTTGGGATTTTTTTTTTTATATTTATATATCTTTTTTCACAAGTTTTATTCACTGAATTTGGTCACTTGTGAATATTACTATTAAATTAATCAATTAATTTCACACTTACAAACCATATCTAAAATTTGTTAATATGAAAATCTACTTTGTAAACCCCTACTGGGTGTAGCTAACACATAATTTAGGGCATGCTACCACAAAGTCTAAAAACTACGCTGAAAGATTAAATTTTGAAAACTATGCTGAATGATTAAATTTTGAAGCCTAGTCTTAGGGTGGTCCTTCCTAGAAAGATGCTACATAGAATCCATTTTTCCTCCCTACAAAGCTGCTACATAGAATTCATGAAACTCAATGGGGGATAATAGAGGAGAATGCAAGGTAGCATGAGAGTGAAAAAAGTAAGGGATGGGTAATGTTGAATTTGAAGAGAGAGTTGAGTTAAATGAGTAGAGGAAGATGGAGAGAATGCAAAATAAAGTCTAAAGATGTTGGACAATAAATGTAATGGGAGAATGTGGAGACTAACAAAGCTAGTTTGCACTATTCCATTCTTGATGAAGGAATAAATCTACCTTCCTACATGTGCATCTTAAGGGAGATCACTTAGTAATAAATATGCAAAACACATGAATTCATAGACACATAATAATCCCCCTAATTTTAAATTTATCACATATTTATCTTATTTCTTTAGTTCCCTAGTGACATATTTATAATTTAATAATCCCATTTTAGTACCATCTTAATGATAAAATTCAATAACTTAGAAGTATGTGTTCCTATTTAATATTAAAATTTCTAACACTTATTTAATTATTAATATACTAAAATATGTATTTAAGGCCTAAGAGTGGAGGGAAGTAAATGTAAAATATATTATTTTAATGGAATGAGGAGAAGACATGAGAGGGGATGTGCCCCTAATTTTTAAATTTCATATCTTTTTATTTTTATTTTTTTAGTCTCTTAGTGATAAACTACTTTATAATTATAGTGTGAAAATTTATTGTTTTGATGATAAAATTTGTATCAATAATTTAAAAAGATGTGTTTCTATTCATTTTTATTTTCTCAAAGGAAAACTTCTTAAGGGAAACCCTCGAAGCATTTCTTCACATTTTATGAATAACACTTGTGATAAATGGTGTGGGTGGGAAACATGTGCGCCTAACTTAGATGGACATATGGAATTGAGCCTCATGATCTCCTTGGATATCACCACTTTAACATGTAAACTCAAACCACTTTAACCAACCCTTGAGGTTCATCATGATCTAATATTCACTTTCTTACCTCATATATATATATATATATATATATATATATATATATATATATATATATATATATATATATATATATATCACCACTTTAGCATGGAAAATCAAACCACTTAAGCCAACCCTTGAGGCTCATCATGATTTAATATTCACTTTCTTACGTGGAGGGGAGTAAATGTAAAAGATAAAATAATCATGGAAATGGAAAGAAGACATGAGAAGGAAGGTGCCATTCATGTACCAAAAATGGAACTACTATTACAACTAAAGATAATGGGAACAAAAGTAAAATAAAAGGTTGAAAGAAAATAAAATAGTAGGGGCACCTATAAATCTCGATAATGGATAATTTTTTTTCCAAGTAAACTTGTTGTTTGTATTGTTAAAATTTTAAGAGATTGCAAATGAGAAGGGAAAATTGGTTGCACAGTGAGTATTCCTTGACTTTCTCCTCTCCTCTTATGTGCCATAAACAAATTAAAATAAAAAATCTGATTAGAGTACTCTATAATACCCTTTCACATGATAAAGAGTAAAATTACTCATTAAAATAAGTAGGATACTCAACACATATATTTATTAGAATTATTTATATGACATAAATACATTTCTATTTATACATAAAATAAGTAAAAAATGTATCTTAAAATTTAAGAGTAAAAAAAATTATAAGACTCTTAAATTATAAAGAATGGAGATTTTACAAATATTGTAATATAAAATTATAGATGCTTAGACCTAAAACATTATTATATATATATATATATATATATATACAATATGTACTCTTTTTATAAAAACATTTTCCTCAAAGTTGAAAAAAAAGGTTAGTATTATAAATCTTAGTAAAAATATGAATTTTTGTCTCAAGAAAGTCCAAATTATGCCATATAATATCTTTAAAAAGATGTAAAAGTATTTACATTTTAATTTGAAGGAAGTAAAATATATATATTTTTTCCTCGACAAAGTCTAAATTATGCCATATAATATCTTAGGAGGAAGGATCATGTTGTCTAGATTTCATAGTAAAAACTTGCTTGTTTTTTTCTATAAAGTGATTTTCAAGGTGCATTTGCACAAACAAGTGCATTTTATAATTAAGTCCATATAATAATAAACGGAATTGAAAAAGAAAATACTTTATTCTAAAAATTACTATCTCAACATGCTATATAGAAACATTTTTTTTTCTAGAGTATAAAAATAGATTTTTTATTTTCTTTTATTTAATGTCTGATTGGGTAGGTGATACCATATAATATCTACAAATTTTGGTTTTCTGCATAAATTCTTCTACCTTCTAAATGTAATCCTCTTTTGGATCCATTTTAGTTACTTTCATTTTCAGTTTGTCTTCTTTTTCCCAAGCAATGGCTAAAGGGGTGGCCTACAACATCTATGCAATTGGGTATATATATGTTGAAATGATTATGATTGCAAAGTGTATTCCATTTTTAAGAGACTTGTCCATTTGATAGTGTACTAGGTAATTTACCTTCTTTGGTTCAAATTCACTTCAAGGATGTTTTTTGGTTTCAATATTAGCTTGTCCTTTTTATTTGTGAAAGGGTTTTCTAGCTAAGTAACAACCTCATTGTCCAACTCCTTTTTTAAAGAGGAGATGTAGAAGAAATCATGAAGTCTTAGCTTGTTGAGAATGTCTATTGTATAAGACACCTCACCCACTTTTACTCATGCTTTATATGAGCCATATAATTTAAGTTGAAGCTTGTTCTTACCTTTTTGTTGGAGAGTTGTCTAATTGTAGGGTGACAATTGAACAAAGACCATATTTCCAATATCAAATGTCTTCCTTTATATAGTGTTGGTCTAACTTGGTGTTTCATCTTATTTTATACCATGATAAAATTTTCTTAAAGATGTCTTTGATTTCATGTGGAGTATCACCTAGAACATAGATTTTACCATTTTAAAGGATGCAATTCCTTAAGGTGATGAGGGTTCATAATGCTTTAAAAAGAGTATTTTTTTTGGTGGCCTAATATATATGTAGTATTATATCAATATTTGGTCAGACACCTCATCCATTTACTTTTCTTATCCCTTGTACATCCAAAGATACCCTATTAATTACTTTTATTTGGCCATGTGTTTGAGGGTGATAAACAACATAATATTGAAAATTACCCTCCTGATTCGAGAAGTTCTTACAATAAGTCATTAATGAACTTAAGATCTATTTCAATAATTATGTACTTAGGGATCCATGGAGCTTATAAACATGCTTGAATAATAAATCAACAACCTAAAAAGCCGAAAACTTGGTAGTCAACGAATTAAAGTTAGCATACTTAGTTAAATGATGGACTACCACAAATATAACATCCTTACCTTCAAAGAGTAACACAAATTCCATATATACATCTTCACACTTTTGATTGGGAATAGGTTATTCGTGTAGCAAACAATCCTTATTTTTCAATGAGTTTTCTTTACAAATGAATTGTTGGAATTACAAGTTTCAATCATTGAAATTGTGTGGAGTTGTTCCAATAAGAATGGGGTCTACAAATCTATATGCAATGCCAAAATTTCCAAAATAGCAGAATTTCATTGTCAAAATCATAAATTTCGATTACTAGATTCATCAAATACCCTACCAGGAAGGTTGATACACAAATAGACAACTCATATTCTAATTGGGGATGAAATTACGTTAGAGAAGACCAATATAAGAAACAAATTTCATCTTGTTCCACAAAATACTCAATATTAGACTTCATTTTCTGCGAGTAAAAGTTGGAGAAATTCTTATAAGTTTTGTGTGAAATCCACATGACTGGAAAAGGAACATGCATGCCCATGCTAAAGATCTTCTGGCATAAGAGGCAACTCATGTCATAAATACATGCAAATTTGATGATGTCATTCTTAATAGTCTAGTGTTGGTTCTTGTTGCCATCCACAATATCATATTGAAGTTGAACTATAGTAAGGTTCATTATGCGGTGCACAAGGAGAACTTGTACCCAAGTAGTTTGTTTGATATTTGAGATGGAGTTCAACGTGGGAACTCATCCCACTTGGATAAAAAATCTAAAATAATATGTACCCTTCTTATAGATAATCTCAATGTCATAGTATTGAATATGGTCAATTGATTTTTGTTGATTTTTGTTGCTCCTATATTATAGTAAATTGTATTAGTAATTATGTAGTGCCCCACATTTTGGATATTATAAACATCAACTTAAGGTACATGCTTCACCAAGTTTGGCCATTGAAATGTTTTGTGTAGATATGACTAATTTTGGATTATGGATGAATATATATGTTTTGCAATGTGGATGGTAGATATACAACAAGGATTAAGATGGTTTATAGTATTCCTAAGAAATGTAGGGATTAAGTGGGGGCATGATGATGATAGCAAGAACGATATGCCAACTATGTGGCAGAGGAATAACACTAACAAAATCGTATAAACAAGGTATGCATGTCATGTCAACATTATGGGATGTGGCACCCATGAAACATGGATACACCTGTGCATACAATGTATAGTCATAGAATAGAAATTATGCTTCTTAGGCTATACTATAACTATAAATTTCATCTCATCAATAAAAAAAATAACGACTCATTAATATATGTGAAGATTAATATACTATAGTTATTAAGATTTATAACATATAAATTCAAGTGATGGAAAAAGTAACAATGTAATTATGTCTAAAATTTTAATTTATATTTTGATATTTTATCTCATCAATAAATAAATAATGAATCATTAATATATAATGATTCATATGTCTCTTAGGTAAGATATTAAATTGTAATTGGGGGTAGTGTTTGGTTTTATGTATGAGACTAAGATTACATGCTATTAGAAAGTACATGTCTCAATTGGAGGTAAACTGAATGATGACCACAAGGGATATTGGCTAAAACCACTTTTTTAGTCTTGGAATATGACTTTAAACTACTTTTAATCTTCCTCAAACATAAAAAGAAATAGGTTAGCAATCCAAAACCTAGAAACATTTGACACAATGTATTTTAAGAAACATGAACCACTATGTAATTAGTGATCACATCACATACCTTTTGTACAAAATGAAAGAAGCTCATTTTAATTGAGCCATTTAAATAATATTGGGTAAAAGTGTTATTATACTTAATGAGAAGCATTGGTTTCATGAATTTTTAGAAAGTTTTTGGGAAAAATAAATCATCTAAGACAAGTTTATGAGAGTCCCTATGACTCAAATTAAATGTGTATTTGGAAATTGGGCAGCAATGTGGAGATGGGGAGAGCACCCTCTGGTGAAAAGAAGTAGATAAGATAATTTTAGAGAGTTCATATGTTTAAAATGGAAATACTTTAAAATGGAAAAATGTAGATAATTTTAGAGAGTTCATATGTTTAAAATGAAAATACTTTAAAATGGAAAAATGTAGATAATTTTGGAGAGCTCCTTGTGATTAAAATGGGTTTGCAAAGTAATCGTTGTGATGTAGGTATAAGGAATCTTTGTGTGGATAATCTTTGGAGTGTTGGATGAGATGTTTTCGTAAAATGGATAAAGACAAGATACAAATGCATAACTGCCACCATGATGTTAACCATAAAATTTCAGTTCTCCACTAAAATTCCTCGTGTGCTAGGAAGGCTTAGAAAAACAACCCTTCATTTTCTATGGGTCAATATAAATGGAAAGGTTGTAGGTCAATAAAAGAAGAATTTTCACATAGAATTTGTACAACTTGCTCATAAAGTGGGAAGATATGATAGGGGCATTAAACACACTTGGGTTCGGGAGATATGACAAGGGCATTAAATGCACACTTGGGTTGAGGGCTTTTTTACACATGTCATCAATGCGATTGAAGAGAAGGAGGTTAGGAAAGAGGGGTTCAAATCTTTGAACATTAATTGTTACATTGGTTAAATAGTGTTTAAATAATTAAATATTAATTGTTGTATTGGTTAAAATAAAGATTAAGGGCATTTTTGTGGTCCATAACATGTGGAAGGGTTGGAGCGTTAATTTCATCTAACTTGAAAGAAGAAGTTGTTAAAGTGGGTTTAGTTTTTCATATCATTTTATTTGATGGTCTTTTATGTTGTTTCAAAATGCTATGAGAAGCACATAGTTATAAACTCTTCATTTTTTTAGGAGAGTTAACATTAAAGATATTTTTGATTCTCTTTTTTAGGAGACTTAACATTAAGGATACTTTTGACTAGGACACTTGGGATTACAGCCCTTGATAAAAGCTTAAAAAAAATTGATTGTCAAACACAAATATGATTGTTATTAACTACATTAAAGACATCAATCTTAATAACCTTATGACTTCACTAGCCCTATAAGCCCCAACTACTTTGTGCTTGAAAGACTAGAAACATAATAGAGTTAAGCTTTTCAAAAAATACCTCTATTGATGGACACAAATGGATGTGCCATAACCTATTCTAGTAGTGTGGAGGTGCTAGTCTAACAAAAGGTTTGGATCTTTTGGCTTTGCAACCCGTCGAAGTGTCTAAAGGAGACAAATAAGGTCTTTTTGGGCTAGCCTATATATTCCTAGGGGCACGGACTTGAGCTAAAAAGTTAAAATATCACAATACATATATTATAATCTTGGTAGACCTCTCTAGGAAAGTTACTCTATCATATGACAATTATGTATACCTATCCTTATAAGTCAATTTTCACATGTAATTCTATGTGACTAATTTTTGTGAACTAACAATAAAACCCTCAATGTTATCACTGAACAATTTTACACTGAAAATTATTGAATGAAAATATATGCAACATAAATAATAAGATCATAGATGAATCATCAATACACACGAGACACAAATTTATGTAATTGCTTCCTAGTGAACTAACAATAAAAACCTATTTGTTATCACTGAACAATTTTACACTAAAAATTATTGACTGAAAATATATGCAACGAAAACAACAAGACATAGATGAATCATCAATACACATGAGACACAAATTTATGTTCTGTAACTTTATCAAATTCAGAAATTCCGAGGGAAAAACCAACACTCCCAGCGAATACAAATCCACCAGAATATGAGGACAACCTTGTCCTCCAATAACCAGAAAAATAAAAAAAGCAAACCTCAGTAAATCCCTGGAAACTTCCTCTACCCACAAATCTGTTGTAGACCACCTGTATGACCTGCTGACATCACTTGTACTGTTGCAGACATCATCCTGTACAGACCTTCTCGTGCCTAGAAAACTTTGTACAGATGTACATGATTCACCTTACTTTAACCCGCGTACATACACGACTGTGCCCACTGTAACCTACGTATACATGATTCACTTTACTGCAATCCACGTACATATGAAACTGTGCCCACTGTAACTCGTGTACATACACGACTGTGTCCATTGCAACCCACATAAATGCACGAAGACCTGTACTGACACTTTCGTACAATTCACTCCACTCGTACAATTTCTTCCTTCTGTGACTGCATCTCTCCTAGGCTAGATTTACCAGAGTTACAAACATTCCCTTGTTGAAATCATCAAGCTCCTTGGCACAAGTGCAAACTCACTTATGCCAACTCCATCATGTCTCCACACACTCTACACAATATGAAATGTCACAACGACCTTTTTATTTTATATACAAGTCTTAGGGGTCAACACAAAATCCCCTCCACAACTTAACATCAAATTAGAATTTCTTGTGGGTGTGAAGCCCCAACACAAACCCACAAATCACATTATCAAACCCATGAAGCCCCAACTTCATTTCAAAGTTGGTTTTCAGCAATCAAAGAGTGTAATGTGGTGCCCACGATGATTCCCACATGCCCAACACCCATGGCACATGAGTATACCTGCCTGAAGCTACAAAAATCAACATATATGACTCAACTAGGGGGTTGAAAGACTAGAAACATAATAAAGCCAATGCCTTCATAATAACACATCTATTTATGAATACAATGGATGTAACAAAACCCATTCTAGCAATGAAACATGTGGAGAAACATGTGGATAAGTGTCTTATGGAGCCAAAAAAGGCTTTTTTTGGCTAATTCTTATTCTTATTTTGGGTATGGACATGGGATAAAGAGTTATGCATCACAATCTAAATATTATACTTAGACAAAAGGCATCTCTAGGAAAGTCACTGTATTAGATAACAAAACAACTTGGGTCATTGGGCTTAATGAAGCAAGAAACTTTTAGGATAAATTTCTTCCACTTGATTTTGGAAGCAAATGTATGAAGCACTTTTTAGCGTTTAATTGAATAACAACTCCCTAATCTGAAAAATATTTACATGTAGATTATTGTCCATGTCATAAAGGTTGAAACAAATGTAGTGGACCTACATCAACCACTTAAGCACAAGGGAGTCTACTTTCTAGAGTAGGGAACCCTCTACTCACTCTCCAACTCCTTTAACTCATTCTCAAGGCAATCCCAATGTTTGAAAAGAAGGCCAAAAAATAAGAGAGATAAAGGAATTATCAAAATGACTCATAGTTGGCCTCCCCTACTCTATGTTGAAATATTGTAACTGCAAAGAGCATTCTATTTATTATTGATTTATTAATTCATTAGATCAATCCCCTTTTGTGGATTGATCATATCGGGCATTGTAATTGACCAAATCCCCTTTGCAGATTGGTCAAACCCTAATTGTAACATGCAAATTAAGAAGTCGCCCCCCAGGAAAATTAAAGTGGTTCTAACCACCCAGAAAGAGAAGTCGGCCCTGCCAATGAAGAGACACCTCCTTTCAACGCTTGCCAATTTGTATAAATAAAGGAAGCCAATGCCTCATTTGATCACTCACTTAGCTCCCTCATCTAGTGTGCAAGTATTGAAGGAAGCTGCAGTTACCAATTGCCGAAAGAAGGAAGAGAGAGAGGCACATTGCTTGGGAGAGGATATTCTCTAGTGTTTGGTTTATTGTCTTGGCATTGTATTGGCTATCTATATTAAGGAATTTTTGGTTGGGTTTTCTTCCCCATGAGGGTTTCCCAGGATAAATGTTGTGTATCTTGTGATTGTGTTTCTCTCAATGATCCTATCTATGCTATGGTTATCTAGTAAATTGAAAAGAAACCTAATAATGGCTTAAACTTTAACATGGTTTCAGAGCAAGCTGAAGAGATCATCTTTCATTGGATAAAGAAAAACGTCACTATTGTCGTACAAGAAAATTAGGGTTTTTTATTGAAGAATAATTTCAACCCAAAATACATCTAAAAAAGTGTGCCCTGGCCCAAGGAACTCTTCGACACCTTCAGCGCACCTTTTCAGTGGATAGAACTCCTGGAAAGTGAAACCCTAGTTTTCACCGGTACCATAAATACCAGAAAACCAGAAGCACTAGTTCAGAAATCCGTTGGTCAAGTTTAAGGGGGGAAATTTTGGATTTTATGAAATCTAACTACACCAAGCTACTTGCCTCAGCCAAGCGCACCTCCTCATAAGTTCAAAATTCAATTCTGAGCATTTTCAATTTTTGGTCATTTTCCTAGCTCTAGGTAAAGATGTCTGCAAGCACTAAGCTTGTTGACAAGATAGAAGGTGTGGAAAACTTTCGTGCCTGGGAGTATAGGATTGCACTCATTCTTAAAGAGAATGACCTAGCAAGATTCATTAAAGAAAGTGTACCAGAACCCATCGATGTTGCAGCTAAAGAAAAACACTAAAAGGACACAGTTAGGGCAAAAAGAATCATTGCAAATTCTATCAAAGATCACTTGATTCCTCAAGTGGCTTCAAAGAAGACTCCAAAAGAAATGTTTGATTCCCTAACCAGATTATATGAAGGAAGGAACATCAATCAGAAGATGAATCTAACAACTCAACTCAAGAATACAAGGATGCAGAAAGGAGAAACAATCCAAGAATATTTCTCCACAATATCACAATTCAAAGAACAACTAGAAGAAATTGAAGATACTATAGATGAAGATGAACTTATAATGATGGCCCTTAATGGTCTCATGAGACCTTGGGATGCATTCATCCAAACTATTTGTGCCAGAAAAGACAAACTATAATTTGACAGTGTTTGGGAAGAATGTGTTCAAGAAGAAGCAAGAGTAGCTAACCGAGAAGCTTTGCTATCAAGAGATGAAGATCAAGCCCTACCTACTCATACTAAAGGAGGAAGAAAGAAGTCTTACATCCAGATAAGAAGAAAGATCTTTCAAAGATCAGATGCTACAACTGTCAAAACTTGGGACACTTTTCCCATGACTGTCCTCAAGGAAAAGGGAAAAGAAAGCATCAAGCACATGTGGCAGAGAAAAAAGAATATCCTCCCTCAAAGAAAGATTTAGTAGAAATTGAGAAATATGTACTTTAAGTTGAAGATAGTTGATCTGAAGAAATATAGCAAATGGTGGAGTCCGTGGAGCCTCCCCACACAAAAACAAAAGATAAGTATTCATGTTTATTTTTAGTATCTTGTTTACTTTAATACTTTATCATTATAAGTTAGATTTTTGTGAGAATGTTAATTAACCTCGTTTTATTTCAGTGTCTATGCAGATTTATGAAGGAAGTATCAAAGAAGAGGATAAAGAAAGAGATAAAATATTTATTTCAGGTATGATCACTCATGAGAGTGACAAATGTATGTGTTTGGCTATGATAGTAAGGGAAAATTTGGTAATTTCATAGCTAGAGTGAAAAAGAGTTCAAAAGTCTTATTCATGATTAGGGTTTCAGATGTGTACATGGTTGAACAAGTTTTTCTTAAGAAAAGATGTGTACTACTCTGATAGAAAATCATGATATAGTTTTATTTGATTACTTCTTATTATTATTGACTGATTGGCTAAGTGACATATCTAATAAAACATACCGTAATTAAGTTTATAGGTCTCGAAAGAAAGAACTTATGCCTTGACTCACAGAAGTTAGACAACATGAGAAGGACTTATGATATGGTGATAGTCAATAAGAACCAGACAATATCCAATATTTATATAGGAACATGGGGCTCCTAAAGATGCAGAACATAAATGTTCAAGATGAAAACAAAGATGGATACTCAGATACAGTTGATGAGATGCATGTAACTGCAGGTTGCTCCAGTACCATTCTTATAGATGCAGAGGGAGCAAGTTGATCCAATATGAAGTTAGAAAGAAAGAAATGTTCGAACTCAAGAAGGCACCCAAGATATTACAGAAGAGAACTTCAAGGATGATGATTATCATATGTTACACAGTTAAATAAGCTCTTAGTTTGGTGCAAGGGGGAGCTATACCTCCGAGTTCGAAGTGGAGGATTGTGATTTGGTGCAGGGAACAATTTACTTAGTGGATGAGTAATGAGATATTTTGATCAAGATGAAAGTTATCCAGTAGATGGATGGTGCCCAACAGATGGGTAGCATGGTATTATACAATGGAAATATTTTGGACCACAAGAGATTTTTTTCAGATCCCATAGCTAGACCTTCGTAGAGAAGGAAGAGACCTTCATAGAGAAGGGGAATGATAAATTTTCCAAGGTTGGCCTCTGTCCAAGTGTTGAGTTTTGGATACTCTAGAGACATGCTAGAATACCCTCGTAGAGAGGGGTGTGACCACCCTCGTAGAGAGGAGTGTGGATGTTTCTCCAAGGGGCAGCGAGCAAATACTCTCCTCTAGCCAAGGATTGAGTAGCTTGGAACACAAACCTTGACCATGTGGAATGGTTAGTTGGCTCTTGAGGTTTGTGTCGTGATCCTGTGTGGATCATGGAAATGGATTCTAGTCTTTCCCAGGATAGCATCTTAGCTTCTCTGGTTCATGTGGGATGACTAGGAGTGAAGCTATGGTAGTAGTCCTCCCCAATAGATGGGTGAGATAGATGACTACAAGAGAAGGGAGAACATAAAAGGAATGACAAAACTCGTAGAATATCTTATGTGTGAAGATAAGATATCTCCTGTGGGAAGATAAGAAAGAGTATCTTCTGCGTGAAGACGAAATAAAGAAAGAGTATCTTCTTCGTGAAGATGAAATAAAGAAAGAGTATCTTCTGCGCGAAGATAAAGAGAACAAAACCTTTTTTAATATGGATTCATGGAGAACCAGTCAGTGATCGTGATGCCAGATGACCAAGTGGATTATATTGATGCCTCATGTTGCCCAGTTGATGATGTTATCGAGTTGATGATGTTACCCAGTTGATGTGGTTGTCCAGTTGATGTGGTTGTCCAGTTGATGTGGTTCAGTTGATGATGACATCCAGTGACCTGTCAAAAGATAAAGAACATCCTTCTTGTTAAGAGGGAGTGAATGATGATATTAATGATGAGAAAAACTTCCGATGATTTATAGATATGCCAATCAATGTTCTAGACGTCGTTGATGTTGTTTCCCTCTCTCTCTCTCTCTCGATGTTGTAGAATACCCTTCTTGTTAAGGGGGAGTGTTGAAATATTGTAACTGCAAAGAGTATTCTATTTATTATTGATTTATTAATTCATTAGATCAATCCCCTTTTGTGGATTGATCATGTCAGGCATTGTAATTGATGAAATCCCCTTTTGTGGATTGGCCAAACCCTAATTGTAATATGCAAATTAAGAAGTCAGCCCCTAGGAAAATTAAAGTGGTTCTAACCACCCATAAAGAGAAGTCGGTCTTGCCAGTGAAGAGACACCTCCTTTCAGTGCTTGCAGTTTGTATAAATAAAGGAAGGCAATGCCTCATTTGATCACTCATCTAGTGCACAAGTATTGAAGGAAGCTGCAGTTACCAGTTGCCGAAAGAAGGAAGAGAGAGAGGCACATTGCTTGGGAGAGGATATTCTCTAGTGTTTGGTTTATTATCTTGGCATTGTATTGGCTATCTATATTAAGGAAGTTTTTGCTGGGTTTTCTTCCCCATGAAGGTTTCCCAGGATAAATGTTGTGTATCTTGTGATTGTGTTTCTCTCAGTGATCCTATCTATGGTATGGTTATCTAGTAAATTGAAAAGAAACCTAATAATAGCTTAAACTTTAACACTCTAGAACACAATAACAAGTTTCCTTGAATGACTCTCACCATTTCTAAATATGAGTAGCCCCTTGAGCATGAACAACAAAACTGTGAATGGGATCCCATTGCACTAGACCCTAAACCTACTAGTAATGGTTGGGGCTTGATTGACATACCATGAGGAATATCCTCCCAATACAATCTTACAATCTCTTTTGTTGCCTAATTTATGTTTTTTTGGTTTCTAGGATCTTCATGATATGTTTATTAATTAGTTGAAATTGGTTATGTTAATGATTGTGAATAATTTTTGTATGGTTTGTAAGTATAAGTGATCATGTTGTAATTATGACTTAAGAAATGTTATGGTCTATAGGTTAACCCATGTTTTTTTTGGTATAGAATTCCCGCTTGTTTTTTGGGATGTTCTTTCTTAAGATGGACTTGGTCATTTAAATCATTGTTAATGTCTTTTGTATGGCTTGTCCAACAGCCATTTTAGAGCTTGCAATAAATTATATATATATATATATTAAAATGACCTATATATACATCTAGAAGTTTTTATAGTAGTTAAAGAATACATTTTATTCATGTGTGTGGTTTACGGGGGACATGCCCTTCATTCCACAACAATCCAAAACAAAAATACATAATAACAAATATCACTTATCCAAAGGGACAATACATAATTGTCCATAGAAGCTAAGCCTTTAGAAGGTATAAATTACATTGAAAGCAAAATGGTACAAAAAGTTTGTCTTAAGAAGGATATAATGGTTTTGATATCCAAAAAATCTAAAAGAGGACCTAATATCAAAGGGCCACCACACAATCATCCATAGAAACTTAGCCCTTGGAAGGTATATATTACCTAGGAAAACAAAAATACGATTCGAAGAAGGATATAATGATAAGATATCCAAATAACTATGTGTTAAAATAAGTTTGGTCTAAAGACAAAAGGACAAATTCCAAATCTAAACCATATCCACAAAAGGCAAAAACCCAAATCTAAACCATATCCACACCTGCTAAACAATATCAATGCCCACCATTATCATGAGAGCCAACAAAAACTATTCACGACATAGATGATAATAAATTTCCATATAATCTACATCACTTTCAATCGAATTAAGTTCATGATGAAAGAAATAATAATTGTGTGTAAATATATTATCCAATTCAAGTGCCAATAAAGTTTGTTCTTGGATGGGGTGGAAAGGCCTTTAGAAGCCAAGGTTTATGAAGCATAATTCAAGTTCCAATAAAGTTTGTTCTTGGATGGGGGGAAAGGCCTTTAGAAGCTAAGGTTTATGAAGCATAAATCTGGGAAGAGACGGAGGTTTTGAGCCCAGGGCACAATAAAAAATTCAGAAATGTATATGATTGAATCTCGATAAGGTGAAAATGGTGGTAGGACTGGAGGTGGGATTGGAGGAGGTTGAGAGGCTCATGGAAAAGGTGTTGGTTGGGATATTTATGGGTAATTTTGTCAAGGTGAAGCACTAGAACTTTGACTTATTGAGGTATGGAATCTAATTCTAGGCTATACACCTAGTTTTCATGTTTTCATTCAAAACTGGATTTGTTTTTCATTGAGAAGCTAGGAGGATGCATAACTACTCCTCAAGTGGGCATGGTTGTGGGGGTCTCCTAGCCTTGTCCTAAAAAAATGAAAGCTCAGTTTTGACCCATGAAGGGAGCCAACATTTGCGCAACAAGTTTGGGTTCTTCTTCCCATGCTTCCTTTGAAGCTTTGGAATAAAGAGATTTTGGAAGGTGTGGGAATTCCCTTTGTAGGTCTGTTACACTGGAAGAGCATTTTTTGCCCTTTGTAGGTCTGTTACATTGGAAGAGCATTTTTTGAGTAAGGAAGATATGAGGATTGTCAAAGTCTTGGTAGAGATTAACCCTAAAGAAGGGATTCAAGCAAATATTGAGATAACTGAGATAACCCGGGGGAATTGGTTTTTAACTCAAAAGTTGGACTTTTGGTGAATAGTGTCGGAAAATAAAAGCGATCCTAATGTGAATTTGGAGGAAAAAATAGCTGTTGAAGGGGCATACAACTCCTAAGGGTTTGGATGAAGTGGAAGCACTGGTTCTAGAAGCTGATTAGGAGCAATTAGAGACTCAAAAAATTAGACAAGCCTTCAAGGACGATTCTTGTGAGAATAATTCTAGTTCATCGATGCAAGGTATGCCTTCTTAGATTTTTCCTCTTTGTACTCAGATAGTGCTTCTGGAATTACCTTCTTCTTGTGGGTGTCTGGGATTTGTTTGTAATACCAAGGAGGTTATAAGTGGTTTTGGACAAAGAGCTTCCCACGGCTTTTTATCATCTCCAATATCTACTGAGAATAGTGGTTAGCTAATCAATTCAAATTGTAATTCTACTACTTTAATTTATCACTTCTCTAAGTCGAATTTAGATAAGGGAAGGTCTAGGTAATCCACTAAGAATTTGTCTATTGATTCTCAGGGCAAAGGGGATATACTTACTCAAAAGTTATTTCTTTAGGGAATTGTGAAAATCTTGAGAAGCCGCCCTTTAACTCTTCACACCTTCTAAGGTCAAGAAAGAATTATGCTAAAGATTACGGGGTGTTAGAAGGGAGTTTAGCTTTAGATCAGAACCATCCTATCTCAATTGGGAGAAAATCAAATATCTCAAAGGTCAAGTTTGAGGCCAAAAAAGAGGTAAGAGAAGGAAAGAAGCTTACCATTTGTGGGGCCTTTGGAGTTGGGAAGACCACTAAAGTTGTTTCTTAATGATTGTCCTTTCCCTAAATGCTAGAGGACTTGGGGATGCCTTGAAAAAACAAGCCCTTAAAAGATTGTGCATGGTTTACAAACCTATTGTTCTACTTCTTCAAGAAACTATGTGCGCTACATCTAAGGCTAAAAATATTTTGTGTTCTTTTTTAAAAGACTAGGTTTTTTGTTTGTAGATGTCGAAGGGCTCTTGCAAGGGTTGGTGTTTGGATAAAATGCTAACCTATATGCAATCTATATATAAAAAAAAAATCATGCAAGTATTGAGATTGAAGTTAGGTCAACAAGACTAGGGAGATTTGCAAAATTGTCAATTTGTATGGTCCCTACAGGGAAAGAAAGCCTTTTTGGGAAGGGCTTGGATATTATAGTATTTTGAGTGGTAGCAACTTAATTATTGGAGGGGACTTGAATATAACCCTAAATTGGAGAGAGATTTGGGGATAAGTAACAAGGAAGGATAATCTCTCATATTTCTTCTGTCATTTCCTTGAAGTTCAAACGCTAACTGAAGTGGAACCTTTAAAAATAGTCCCTAAGTGGAGAAATAACAAAAAATATAGAGAAGGAATTTAAAAAGGGCTAGATAGATTTATAGTTGAACAATTGATGACATACAATCTTGGGCAGGTCATGGTGGTTTGTCATATCATCTGCCTATTATTCTACAAATAGAATATGAAGATAGCAAGCCATCTGCTCCTTTTAAGTTTAATCATTCTTAGTTATCCAAGGGAGATTTCAGAGCCCCAGTTTCAAGGAAGTGGAGGCATTTTGACCGTTCTCATGAAGATTCAACAATGAAGTGGTTCAGAGATCATTTGAAAAGAGTAAAGGGATCAATAATTGTTTGGGATCACGATTATGCTAAAAAAATCACAAAAAGAAGTTCAAGAAGTAGAATAAGACATTAAATTCCTTTTTGAAAATAACACTATAGGGATTCTTTTGGAGGAGGAATGCTAAATTCAAAGTCCTAGAAGGGAAAAACAAGGCCCTTCTTCATAAAGAGGAAGTAGAGTGGAAGCTCAAGAGTATAACTATTTGGTTGTCTGAAGGAGACATGAATATTAAGTTCCTCCACAATTTGCTAGATTTAGAAGGAATGTGGACACAAGTTCAAAGATCAAGAAGACATACAACTCTAGGGTCCAATCCTTCAAAGGAAAAGCTAAAGTGGGCAAACTCCACTTCAAAAACCTTTTTAAGAGATAAATACAATTAATATTGATGAAATTAGGAAAATCATTAGGTTATTCCCAAGACTCAATTAATGATCAATTAAACTTATATTTGCAAGCATAAGTGACCAAGGAAGATATAAAATCTATTTTTAATTCTTTCAAAAGAGCTAAAATCCTAGGGCTTGATGAGTGGACTATTGAATTTTTCTCATGCTTTTTGATCTGGTGGGGGATGACCTCTTAAGGATGGTTGATGAGTTTAGGGTTTCAAGAAAGGTTTTATTGGGTTTTAATTCTAGTTGTATATCTCTTATTCGTAAGAGTCAAGGCCCATATTATTTTGAAGATTTTGGTTGGTTTAAAAATTAATTTCAAAAATCATTGCAAATAGACTTAAAGGAACCATGTATGGGGAAATTTTTGAAGAGCAATTTGGACAAACAAATACATGATGTAGTGGGATCAATCCAAGAATGAATACATTGAATTAAAACTCGAAATCTTCCTATTGTTGTGATGAAGTTGGATCTTGCACAACTTAAGATAATTATATCTCAAGCTTTTGTTGTTGTGGATGAGAATGAACTTGTAGACTATTGAGTGGATTATGTAGTGTTTGTCATCAACATCCTTTGCAATATCAATAATGGTTCCCCTTTTGCTTTCTTTAATACATCAAGATGTCGTCATTAAGGTTGTCCTTTATCTCCTTTCCTATCTTTATTAGTCATTGATGGTTTTAAAGAATGAAGATCAAAGATGCAAGAAGAAGGGGGACAATAAAAGGGATACATATTTCAGGCTCGATGGTTATATCTTATCTACCCTTTGTAGATGATATAATGATATTTGGTCATGGTTCCTTGAGGGAAATAAGAGGCATATAAGGAGATCTTGGATATGTATTGTAAGGCTACATGTATGGAGATTAATATTAGGAAGTCTACAATGTTATTCAATGTCATCACTGAAGAAGAAAAAGCCCTGATAATGAACTTTCTTCCTATGAACCATTTGGACTTAGAGATAGGTATAAAGTATCTAGGTTTAAATTTAAAACCTAATGGTTACAAATATGAAAACTGGCTAGATGATTGTGCAATAAAATGGAAGCTAGAATCTCTTTATGGTGCAAAAGATGGTTGTCAAATGAAAGAATAGTAGTGTTAGTCAAGTTTATGTTGGAGAGTATCCTTGTGTATTGGATGTCCATTGTTCACATTCCTAAGGGTATCCTTAGTAAAATCAAACAAAAAATGTTTTAGTTTCTTGTGGATAGGGAAGAAGATTGAAGCTGTGCCCTTAGTAACATGGAGAAAAGTGGAAAATTTAAAGGAAGTTGGGGGATGGGGGTTAAAAGACATTCATATTTTTAATTTGGCTCTAGGTGCAAAAAGTTTGTAGAGATTGGTTTAAAATGAAGGTTTGTGGGGAAATCTTATGAAATATAAAAAATTGAAGAGGGTATCCATGTAAGATTGGTTTAGGAAGGAAAGGAAAAGATTTCAAGGAGGCTTTATTGTTTGGAAAGCTCTGGTGAGGGATTTTCCATTAATTGGAAAGTGGACAACTTGGAAGGTTGGAAGAGGAGATAAAATGAAAATTGGGGAAGATATCTAGACCAAATGTAAGGGTAGTTATAGGTTATCATAAGCCTTATTGAGAGATCTACATTCTATGAGAATTTTTTCTTTGTAGGATGCAACCAACAATGCTTGAAGAAATATTTGGTCTCAAGGATGGAAAAAGGCAAAGGACTTGAACTTGCAAGGGGAAAAATATATAGAATGGAATCAATTTGTGAAAGTAATAAACTCAAGTACGATCAAGTTATCAAATCAAGAAGATTTAATAAAATGGTCTAAAAAGCATGGGTCTGGAGAATTCACAACAAAGTTGGGTTACATAGCAAAGATGGAAGAAGGTCAAGAGGGGAAAATAATATGGTGGGTGTAGATTGTATGGAAGCTTGAATGTCTCTTAAAAGTGAAAATTTTCTTTGATTAACTTTAGATAATGAAATTTATCCTAATAAAATTGTCAAAAAAGAAATATGCAAGGACCTAGGAGATGTATTATATGCAAGAATAATGAGGAATCAATAGATCATGTGTTTATTTCTTTTATTTTTTCTAGAAGAGTTTGGAATGAAATCCTTCGTATTTCATCGTGTAGAAACAAGTGGGGTCAAAGGACACTGGCGTATTTCTTTTATTCTTAGGTAATAAACAAATATGGAAAATATTTTAAGGTTGTTCCTTACTTTGTGGTATGGGGTATGGGGTATCTGGTTATCTTGGAACAAAATGATCTTTCTTTTATTTTTCTAGAAGAGTTTGGAATGGAATCATTCATATTTCATCTGGTGGAAACAAGTGGGATAAAAGGACATTGGTGTATTTATTTTATTCTTAGGTAATAAACAAATATGGAAAATATTTTAAGGTTCTTCCTTGCTTTGTGGTATGGGGTATCTTGTTATCTTGGAACAAAATGATCTTTCAAGGTTATCCGATGAGTGTAACTTAGGCTACCCACAAAATTAGGTGTGTTTGCGAAGATAACTAGAAATACTCTAAAGAAAATTCCTCAAGAATCCTAAAGGAACTTGAAATTAATTTTGGGAAGGCATAGGGACCTTTTGATGGAACCCACAAACTAAAATCCTCTAAATAAAATACTTTAGGAATCCTAAAAGAACCTGAAATTGATTTTGGGAAGGCATGGATATTTTTTTATGGAGGCTGCCACGAATTTCTAGGTATATGAGGGGTTGGTGTGGTACTTTGTCTAGATCAATCTCATCATTTTCTATTAAAGTTTAGCTATTGGGAATGTCACCAATAAGGCAAAGGGAATCTTTGAAGAATCGTCCTTTGTTCATGTTTAGAGAGTACAATGATATTACTGGTCAATTATCTAAAGAAACTTTGGCAATGTAGGATGGGCTCTTTTCTGAGTTTGAGTTGAGAGGAGGGAGCTAGGTTTCAAATGCTATGGAACATTATTTTAAAATAGGGATATCAAATAACCTATTTTTTCTTGTGTTTCTCATTTTAGTCTTATGTATGTTGATGAAGGCTTTTGGTTGTAGGAAGGTTAGTTAAGTTTCTTTATGATGGTTGCTTAAAATGAGACTGCCTATAATAAGTAGTTATAGGAAAGAAAAACATAGCTATAGGACAATTTGGACCATCTATTTTTTGAGCCTGGAAAGGAAATGGGATGTATATTATGATTTCATACTTGAAATATCAACTACAAAACTTTTTTTCTTGGAAAAAGAAGACTCAATAGTTAGGAGCTTAGGATAGCTCAAGGCAGAACTCGAAGTTTGAGCATCGTGAGAATTCTATAACAAGGGGGAGAATGGCAGCTCAAGAAAGTAGATAGCAAATCTAAGATAAACATGCCCATGAACATGTTCATAATAGAGTTGTATGCATGTGCTTTGATGTAAGGATAGTTGTTTGGCATTGTCCAAGGTTTAACGTGTAATATTTTGAATTGTTTTATTGAGTTTCTTCTATAATGTTGTAGGCATTTTGACTTGGTTATTTGACTGACAAGAATTGTATTTGAAATAAATGACTTCAAGGTTGTGACTGTACCGATGTTGATTCTAGAGTATATTAACCAAAATGAATTGTTGTTGCTGGATTTGTTTGTCTACGAACTGAATTTATGAGCTATGTTAAGGGAATAGGATTCTGTCATGTTGTTGGCACCACAAGGGCTTCACCTTGTTGACCAATAACTTATCACGTTCATTCATAAAGGGGGTTTTTAAATTGTGAAAAATAAAGTCAATGTATTGTAGGTATTGGGAGGGGGAGATGTGAGGCATCGAGGGGTTTACAGGTACTAGGGGGTATAAAAAGGGGTATCTAGTAAAAATATGTTTTTTATTATTATTATAAATATGTAATAGGAGGGGGGTTCAACAAAATAATTTTGGGAGGTATTTAACAATATCTAGTGAAATTAGGGGCATTCATTAATATCCCATGAACACAGGTGTTATGTCACAGGTTCACTAAGTGAAAACCCCGTGGTTGGAACTTGAACAAAATCTCCTTTAAAATATGATTAATGTGCAATGGGTTATATTTGTGTTATTTTTTCCATTATTTTAGTTGAGCACTCTGAGAGGCAACATGCATTTGTGTCATATGGTATCAAAGCAAGAATAACCTAAAATTTAGATAGCTCCAACAAGGAATGTGTTAGGTGAATAGGCAACTCCAATAAATAAGTGTTGTGAAGAGTTTTTTAAGGAACCAACAATTCCAGCGTGGTGACTGGATAAATGTTGTTCGACTTTTTAAATTAAAAAACAAAGAAACATTGCAAGAGAGTACTGATAAGAGATGGTATCTATTCCAAATTTGTTCATCTCTTGTATGGAGGGCAACTTACATATTTAAATAAAATACAGATCTGAAGTATTGTGGCCATTTCCTTGTGTTATCTTGTATCTTGTTGTTTAATTGTTGTTTCTTCATATAAATCATTTATTTGTTTTCAAACCCATAAGAATAAACCCCAACGCAAATCCTAGAAGACAAAAACACAAACTGTTTGACAAAATACCACAACCAGAAAACACAAACTTCAAATGTTCCAAGAAAACTCACTTGGGAACATTACATATGGGGTAGAAGCAGGCTTCATGATGATGAGAATGATGTCAAATAATTTTTGTGAAAGGTGTTGATGTGTTGAGAAACCTTAGAGGATCACCAAAGCAAGGTTGAGCTTGGGAGGGAGATGTTAATTGAATAATCGAATGCGGTTTGAAAGTTCAACTCTAGATGGGTTGATGGACTAGATTGGGGATATGCCACTATTTCTTGACAACAATCATGTTGTGGACTCTAAGATAGTGAATTTTGCATGCACAAGATTGAGAGTATGTGCATCAAGGTGGTGGTAAGATCTATTGTTGGATAGATGGAGAAGAAAGGAAAAGGTCAAATTTGGGAAAATATGGTTGCTAAATTGTGAAGTATATGACTTCAGATAGCCCTAAGGGATTACTCTATTCGTTTGACGCTTTCCAATAAGGATTATTCCAAGGGAGGTCACAAGATCCATTTCCATTGAGTCTTGAGGGGTTACCAACCGCTATTGTAGTTGGCAGTTAATATAATCCTCCATTTTGAAAATGGGGGAAGATGGGGGTAATCTATGGAGCACTAGTAAGTATATGACTTTAGATATCTGTAAGGGATATCTCTATTGGTTTGACCATTTCCAATAAGGTTGATTCCAAGGAACATCACAAAATCCATTTCCATCAAGTCTTGAGGTGTTACCAATTGCTATTGCAGTTGGTTGTTAATACAAGCCTCTATTTTTAAAATTGGGGAAGATGGGGGTAATCTATGGGGCACTAGTAAGGTATTGAGTTTCTCACTTTGAATGCTTAATATGTGGGAGGAAAAGGAGAATTTGTTTCTCCAAAAAATAATGTATATGACTTAAAAGGATAAAAAGAAAAGAGAATCAAATTTTGTAGACTAGCCCTCACTTTGAATGCTTAATATGCGAGAGGGAAAGGAGAATTAATTTCTCCAAAAAGAAGTATACGACCTAAAAGGATTAAAACAAAAGGAGAGTTGGATTTTGTAGACTAGCCATTAGAGCTATTTTTGTAAATATGATGAATAGAAAACTACTAGATTTGTGAAGAGCCTTAATTTGTCCATTCAAAAATAAGTTAGCATGGTGGAGATGAATTCCATGAGTGAGGCTTACAATTTAGCCTTAAAGGTAGAAAAGAAGTTGTTAAGAAGATGACATAATGAGAAAAAGAGAGGAGATGAAGGTGGAGAACAAATATGTGAAAGAAAAGATAGTGAAAATAGCAAGCTATAAATTGGGTGAACAAAACAAAATCCTCAAGATGATGTGGAGAATGATAAGTATGAAAAATAAGAGGTTGTGATTAAATGTGTCATAAGAGATCAAGGTGAAACACATGACTAAATGCATGCTTGAAGAAATGGAGGAGCATGTGAACAAGTTCCTGCCAAAGGAAGCAAAGGATATTCTAGAGGCAAGTGCGTTGGAAAAATTGTAGGCAAGTGGAGTAGAAAAGGAGGTACCATTGGAGGAGGTGCATGTGGGAATTTTTAATAGCCTTTTTGTTTATTTGTGTGCATGTACATCAATGAAAACAATTGTGAATGCAGCTGAATATTACCATGAAAAGGAAATGTTCATGAATGATCATGAAGGAGATAAATATCCCCATGGATAGGGTGAAATGATGCTTGGATATGGTTTAACTTATGGTGTGAAGGGTACATGAATTGTGAATGTTTTTTCATTTGAAGATAGTGAAGAGATTACAATAGAAGGAAGAGATGTGCATGCATTGGTGATAATGCATGAAGACATGGAAGACACTAAGTATGTTTTGCAACAAGCTGTAAAAATAATGATGTAGATTGATAAAGAATATCTTGTGAAGTGGAATGTGTGGATTATTACAGTTGTAAGCAACTTAATGACCAAAGGAACGAGATGGATAGTGCGAGACAACATAAAGTATATAGTTTGGGGCATAAGGAAAAATAAGAGAAACAAGAAGACTAAACAACGAACAATGTTCATCTATCAACCTTGTGATTGGGATTCTCACCTCTTATTATACCAGGGGAATTTGATGTAGGAGCAACTCTAGTGAACAAACATCTCTCATCAATTAAAGTATTTACATTCTAGTTTTTTGAATCCCAGTAATAGTTCCTAGTATTTAATAATGGGCAAATGAACCACAACATAGAGACATAAATGCAAGTGCTTGTTAGCGATGACGTGGACCCAATTAAGATGCTCAACTATGATCAACTAGTGATGATGTGGACCCAATTGACATGTTCAACATCGATTAGTGTATTTCTAGGATGTCTAGAGCTATAAAATGAATAAGCATATCTATGTGATCTATGTAGTGTTGTAGGCAATTTACCTTGTATTTGATAAAAGACAATTGTGTTTGAAAAAAGGGCCTCAAGCTTGTGACTCAATGTTGATATGAAGTCAATCAAATCTCGATAGAGTGATTGGTTTCAATGGGCCTCATTCTGCATGGCGACCCAGGTTCGAAACCCACCAATATCAGGAGGAGACACCAAAAAATCCAACCATGATAAGGGTTGGTGTGGCATAGGCTGGGTGCGATTCCTGGGTGACTTTGATGGCTTAGATGCCCCTAGGTCACATTTTCTTAGCCACAGGCTAGTCCCGCAGGTCCAAGACATGCTAGCAAACAAAAAAAAATGTTGATATGGAGTCTATTAAACAAAATGTATTATTATTGTTAGCATTGTTTACCTATGAACTCTTATGAATTTTTTTTCCAAGGAACACCTCGCAAGGAAACTCCTAGGCACTTCTTGCATTCATGGATGGTACCCAATACAAACCCGTAGACGTTGATTACAAATCCTAACCTGAAAAGAACATTAAATGAGGCATGCAACGAATCAACCTTGAAACTTCATGACCACTAGACTTAAATTGAGTTTATAAATTGTATTAAAGAAATAAACTTATGTGATGTTGTTGGTAGAATAAAATCCCCTTTAAAATGTAGTTGTACAATGAAACTACAATACACAAGTAACTTAACAAAACAAAAAACAAATCCTAAAAAGGTGAAAACCATAATAAAGTTTCCAATACAAAATTTGACCAAAACAAATAACACAACTAAATTACAGTAAAGAAAAACCGAAATTAACAAGTGACTTGAAATAAAACAAAATTCAGCCCTGAAGAAAGTAAATAACATAATAATGTTTTGCACCAAATAGAAAAATTTACCATATCTTGTTCGTTTAAAATCAGTGAGATCTTCCGTTGACCATTGATCATAATTTTGGGGATATGTTACTCGGAAGCTAACCTGCAAAAGAACAGGATTTAAGAAGTGAACACTTCATGGAAAAGCCTGTAGTCGTAATGTAGACTAACCTGCAATATTTAGAAGACATGAAACAGTAATACCACAGTACACATACCAGTGACACTAATATCTGAAATACTGGACGAAAAACTGTCAACCTCCTTTGCATTTCGATATCAATGGCAGTGTCATTCTCAAATCCCGCATAATTTTCCCTGTGCATTGCATTACATTACATTAGAATCAAAGAAGACTACAATCTGAATGGTTTCGAGTATTATATTGGTTAAAGTTAAACCATTATCTATTGAAGAGCTTCAATGATAAAAGAAATCTATAGAAGAGTATGAAACCTTAAAATTATATATATATATATATATATATATATATATATATATAATTAATTTTAAGGTCACGGTTAAGATGGACATCAAATTGGTGTCTGAGACTTTATTGTTTGTGGAACAAGGAATCCTCTCTGCGTAACGATTTGATTGTTAAAATTTACGGAGGTGTACATATCTTACACCTTCTGGATTTGAATCTGTGATCTCCAAGGATGAAACACATGTTATTAACTATTAAGCCCATTCATGATTGTAAAACAGACCTTTTTGTTAAGATAAGTTGGAGGCTATGCCAAAAGTTGAAAGTCATTGCAGCAATATCATAATTTGGATGTGATGTAACTTCTAAAATGGCTTCTACAATCATCATTGACTCCGCAGATCCTGATCATAAAATATTCAATCCAATCAGTTTGACAATAAATATATATTCAGGAAAACATTTTCAAAATCTCCACATTACTTTGCAAAATGTCAATAACCAGCTATGTGCTTAAATATAAGGAAATAAGGAAATAGGATGATCAATTCACTTATAATATGCATACCAGTTGCAATCATCTCACAGTATGCATCTCCCATCTCTGAAAATAAGCGAGCTATGCCTTTCACTATCTCGTCATCCTGTGAAAAAAGACTCAATATATTAGAAAATATCAATATAATAAAAACACAAATATTAGAAAATATCAATATAATAAAAACACAAATATATAGAGAGTGTGGAAGCACTTTGATGCCCTAACTAGATTTTAGGGCAACTCAAAGATGAAGGTTAATATAAAAAACAACTCAAAACTTGAAGGTTAAACTTGAGACCAGGATGTAACTATGACATTTACTTATCAAAAGTTGGAGGCAAGTATTCAGCCCCTCGCCCCCATTCTTTTATTTTGGTAAAAATTGTAGCTTTTATGTAGAAACAAGGGTGATAAGTGACATTATAGGTTTTTAAACTTTAGTACAAGGTTGTTTTGTCAGGTTGTTTAACTTAGAAATCATGTTTTTTTTTAAATTATTAAAAAAAAAAATAGTTAAAATATTTTTATTAGAAGAATTAGGACAGAGCATACAATTCAATTCATACTTTGAAATTTGCTTAAAAGTATTTGTTATCTTGCAAGGAGGAAACTCACTGCTAACCAATGACATACATGTAACATAACATATATGTAATAACCAATGACATACATGTAACATAACATATATGTAATGTATATGGACATCAAGGTCAGATCATAATAATTAGTAATGATTTAGATTAGGAAGAAGGATAGCAAATGTAATGTTTATGGACATTAAGAGATCATTGCATCTAACAATGATTTCAACAAGGATGATATTAAGTTGAGTTTGGGACGTCTTAAGAAATTTGAAATGAAGAAGTTGTTTTGTTGAATGAAGCATTGGACACTAGAAAATGTTTATAGATATTAAGAGATCATCACATCTAGCAATGATTTCAACAAGGATGGTATTAAACTGAGATTGGAACCTTTTAAAAAATGTGAAATGAAGAAGTTGTCTTGTTGAATGAAGCAATAGCCACTAAATATTTAGTAACCTTGAAGGTGGTGAAGCTTTAGCAAGAATTTACAAGCAAATGACCTATTCTATATGTGTGAGATTAACCCAATGGTTTCACATATGCTGGCATAAGAAACAAACAATATCTTTAGAAGAAAATTTCTTTGCACGACAGAGTTTTGATAAGTCAATTCAAGGTAGGGTTACATACTTTTTCAATCATATCATATGAAAGAAAAAATAAATAGAGTCATGCTTGTACACTTGTAACACCTGAGAAATTAAGGGTATTTGATATGGGGCACTCAAAATGTTTTTGTTTCTGTATCTATGCTAAAGGTTCGATGCAACATCTAGCCTAATTTTCAATTGATCGATTTTTTTTTTATATTGTTTTAACCTTTGGAGTCGAACTAGAGGGCTAAAATTGACGTTACTGCCTAATGAAATGCCTACAGATGAGGCAGGATAACCAATTCCAGTGCTACAGAGCACTCCTAGCCAGGATAACCAATTGCAGTGCTACAGAGCACTCATAGCCCATGCTGTACATATTCAACCATAAGTTCGAAGAGTTATTTGAGTGAAACATACCTCTTGATCCATTCCAAATCCTTGATGGCCTTGGGCACTCTGCAATGGCAAAAGCAATATACATTGTATATCTCAATTAAATCCATATCTCATACCATTGTGAACATAAGGCCAACTAAACAGTCAAGGTTCCATCGTAAATATAGAATGGATCAACAAATGGTACCTTTAATGAAGCCGTGAAACGTGGCCTGAGTTCCATGACATGAGGCACAAGTACCTGAACCAAAGGCATTTGTGCTGCAATGCCACCAGGACTTTCTACAATTGTGTAATGTATCAATTCACAGACAGCTGCACAAAGAAGTCAAGGTTCAATTTTTCCTACTTTTTACCAAGCGGCCACTGTCTTCAAAATCAACATAAATATCAATTCGCTTCGTCTAGAATTGAATGCAAAATTAAGATTAGAAATAACTAAATATCCAATAAAACCGTACCATTCACTGCTGGATCAAAAAGCTTGTCTGAGTTCAAAGCACCAAGAGATGCTTCGACTAAAGCATGAGAAGCAAGAGTGGTAGCTGGGATTCTGACAAGGAAGAAGCACCATATCAGCAGTATTTGATAAAATCCAGGCTACGTTTTAAAATTATTTGAGTTATAAATTCTGGAGAACAATTGAGTGAATCTAAAAAAAATGATGAAAGTGAGAAACTTACCCAGTGCTTAGTCGTAGCCAGGATGAAAAAGCATCTAAAACCTGGAACACGCATTTACCGAGCATTTGAAATTTAAAAAAAAATCCATAGTTGTATATAGTTAAATCATTGGATATAGTTGATTGAGTTCGTCGATCACATGAAATACAAAAATTTACATAATTTTATATAATTGATCGAGCTTTCCATAATTTTATATTAAAGACGTTTTAAGAACTCAATCAATGATACACTATATAGTATATATACAGATACAGAAAGCCTGAAAGTAAATGGCAGCTAGATTTTTATGTAAATCCCAGAATTTCCTATAAATATTCTGTTCTATATCTCTCAGACAAAATAAATGTCAAACACAAAAATGTAACTGTTGCTTCTCAGAAAACTCCCCATATCATAAAGTTATCTGAAGGCTGCCCTCAGAATTTGGATGCTTACATACTTACATTGAAATGCGAAGTTTAAAAATAGATTCAAAATAACTGAATAACCTTCAAAACATTCTAGAAATAAAACTGATTTCAAGACATTAGGCCTACCTGTTCACGAAAATCTTCAAGAGCCAAGCAAGAACTCAAGATGTTAAAAGCAATCTCCACCGATTCCATAAGCTCTCTCCGAAAATTGCGACGTCTTTCTGGACGAGCTGCAATTTTGTAGTTATATGCCTCCTGAAAGACCACATCTGGTGCATGAGCTCAAACATAATGCCTAACAAAAATCCATTTCAATTGGGAGGACAAAACCCTAAAGTACATTAACAGGGTATAATTTGTACCCTTTTATTGGAATGATAAATAGAAAACACACTGCTCAGGGTCATTATGCCTTACGGATAGAGACAAATTCTGTGAGTAAATAAATAAGTGAACAAACTCACCCGTGAGTTTATTATTATTTTTTGATAAATTTTTAGTACAATTCTACTTAATATTATCATTTTAAAATTCTGATTTGTATATACAAAATCTTAAAAACAAAGTTCTATGATAAAAAAAATTCCATACAACAAAATCCCTATAAAATTCGAAAAAAAATCCACATATTATCAAACACATTGTGTACATGCTCCGAACTAGAGCATGATTCCAGAGTTCCCAATTTCTAGAAGTGTATCTGTCGTGCATTATCAAATCAATATTATCATGGACCCCTGAAACGTAGATAAAATATCTATTACCCCATCAACCTTCGATGAACTTGAAATAAGAAGGGATCAGTCTTCATGTCCATTCAAACTGGGGAACTTGTAGCTTCGACTAACAGTTACATAAACTCCTAACTTTCAGTAATAAAATTCATTTCAATAGTGTTACTATCAAATGGATTCTATTTTATTCAGTAGATTACACCATAATCAAAAAATTTATGTTAAATAACTAGAAAAATTACCTCTGGCATCACTGCCAGTAGTTCTAAAAAGCTAGGAAGGAATTCTGGTGTAGTACCCAACTCATCTCTTAACCAGTTTAAATGTCCACTGCTACCCCAATCATTTGCAGGGACATGCACTGTTAATGCTGCCATTGCTATACTAATCTGCATAATTAAAAATAAGATCATGAGGAAACTAGCCGAGGCCATCTAATTAAAACTGAAGATGTACATTTTAGTTAGACTGTTGTCCATATATACCTGTTTTCTGACCTTGGCCGGACCTTTGCTAAACCTTTTCAACAAGTTCTGCACACCAACAGAAGAATTTCGTGAAGCGCTGGGAAGGTTGAATGAGCAGGTATATGAGAACTTCCAGTATTATTTCCACATTTTATTAGAAATTCAATGAAGCCTTCAAATTCAAGATAAGTCTATAATTCTCTGCTTTCCATGAATGGAATGCTGTACAGTAATGTCTACTCGCCTTAAGTGAATCCCGTAATGATATAAAAGCTGAAGTAGGCAACTCCTCAAAATCACGCTGGACCTGCAATAATATGGCTCAAGTATTTTCCAGATTGCACAGAAATTAATAAATGTAAAATACTGAGGATCAAGTATCTGAATACACAGTGTTCCACCCAATGTACCTTCGCCTTAAGAGTTTGAGAACAAAAAATAAGAGTCTCTAAGTTGGTATTGGGTTCATGGAGTAGGCTGTCTGACACCTGAAATAAAAAGCATCTTGATTATAAGTTACCTGTACTTCATAAAAAAGAAATTCCACACACCAAACACGTCAATTAAATAGTCACAAGAAATTTATAAAATGTCTGAGATACATACCTGCCACGCGTCCACGTTTCTCTGGAATTCTTGCAACCATAGGTTAGCGTCCCTGCGAACTTGCTGGTCGGGATGGTGGTACAGAGCATTCAGAGCCTCCTGAAGTGTGGTTTTCATGTCTGCAGATGCCATTTTTTCACCCTCTTTGTTACGAATAATGCAGAGGAAACGAGGGCAATTTCAGATTCTGCTGCTTCTGAAACGAGGGCAATTCAGATTCTGCTGCTTCTGTTGTTGGTGGGGGCAAGCGAATGATTAAAATGTAAAAATGAAGGTCCGTTACCCTCACAGCGTTAACCTGCATGCAGCTGATTCAAAACTCTGGTGCCCAAGATTGGTAATTGAAAAACGCGATGCCTTATAAGCCTTTGCTTACAACACCAACCGCCACATAACTGCCTTTTTCTCAAGCGCATGCCACGAAGAATGGTTCACTCTGTCTGGAAAATTAAGTGACAGTTTCGTCTAAATTTTGCAAATGTTCATAAATTGAATTTATGAAAAGTCCTTATATGTCATAATTTTAGGAATTGATATTATCAGTATTTAGCAAACTTTTTTTTTATTAGGGGTAGTTATGTATATCTCCTTAGATTTTATTAGTCAAATCGTTGGGTGGAGGGGTCCCTTATCCCATAAACAAGGGGTTTCATACACCAATTAGGTGTTTGGCTTGGGAGTGACCTTAAAATGGATTATTATTATTATTATATAAGAATTTAGAGTTTTTATTTTATTTTTTTATTATCAAAATATAATAATATAAGAATTTAGAGTTTTAATTGTTATTAAGTATTTGAGTAAATTTAAAATTGAGAAAATCTCTAAGAGCTTCTTTCCACCATACACAAAACTTAGATCATGGTGAAACTTCAATCATTTTTGAAATTTCTACCAATTTAATGTTAGATTTGTGATTGGAAAATGATACTTGATAAAAATAACTTACACCCTCGCAATCCATACAATCAATCATGGCATTCTTATGGGATGCTTAAGAGTTTGCTATGAAAAGAAATTGTGACCTAGATGAAGGGAAGAGGTCCTTTGAAAAAGTTTGCATGAAACAAAAATAAAGCACTCCAACATTTTTGCTGTTTATTGAGCAAATAGGTGTGAAAACAATTTGAAATTTGTATATAGGATTTTAAAGAAAATACTCGCAATAAATCCTAATATGTTAGAATTACAAATTAAATTGTCTTAATAAAAGGCAATGGAAAGGAATGTAGGAGACATGTGCAATTGAGACAATTTGAATCAAAGGGTTATTTCATTTGTAATGTCAACTTTGTAGGTGGGAGACCTCTTTTATCTTTTCAAATTCAATGCTACTATAAGGAGGAAGGCCCAAGCTTTAGGGTTTGGAAGGGAGGTGGAACACTAACTAGTGTCTGGGAGAAACCGACACAACTACATAGCAAAGGGAGTATGGAACTATATTTATAAGGATTAAGAGTCGATCTTAATGTGCAACCTGAGATTGTAGATTACTTCTAAATGGCAAGTTCTCTTAGCTCTTTAAAAACAAATAGAAGTAGCAACAAAATCAATAAAAGAAATAACTACTAAAGTAGAGTTTATTGGCTTCTTATGTTTTGGTGAGCTAATTACTACTTACAAAGAAATAAAGAAATGTGAAATGAAAGATGATGCAATCTAGTTATTCACTTTTCAACCTGAATGTGAATACCGATCAACCAACATTATGGTGATTTGCCACTTTTCCACCCAAATGTGAATAACAAGTTACCAACATTAGGATTATTCCCTTTTTACTTTTATGAACAAGCAATTCGAGAAAGGAGTTCAATGTAGGGTTTATTGATTCCCTAAGTGGGAAAATCCCTTAACTAGATGTGGGACTAAAGATTCAAGAGAAGGAGAAGGAAATAAAGCTACTTGGGCTAAGATCTAGGGACAAGCAATATGGAGTAGAAGAAGTATTATAAACCTATGCCAATTTCCTTGAAACTTGTTGAACATCTCTTATAAAACAAACTTGGACAACTAACTCCAATGATATTTGTGATAAATGGAACCCACACCAAGTCAATCACACATAAAAGATCTAACTAATAAATCCTAGTATGGAAACCCTTTGCACACCACTCAGTTAGAAGGTACCTTCATCGAATCAACCCCTAATGTTGTGCTAGAACCTCGCATGAGGTGGATTTTGGAAGGCCAAGATGTGTGTGTGGATGGTGCCAAAGACACCTTAGAGTGACTAAATGATCCAACAAGAGAGAGACCAAGTTAAGAGGAAGAAATCTCTGTGGAGGAAACCTCCACATTGCTAAAGGGTGTAGGAGATAGTAGATCTAAGCAATCAAAGAGCGTGAGAAATGGAGGTGACAGATAGTTGAGGTCACAATTTGATGGAAATTTGACAAACTAGTAATGTACAAGGGAAATGATTTAGGAACTGAAAAAAACTGTAAAAAAAAGCTACTGAGTGACTTAAATAGATTTGGGAATGATGTAAAGTCATGGATGAATGTTAGGTTGGTAATTAGACAAGTCACTTTTTCTATGTGAGAATACCATTGATTATGACCAATGTACCATAGGTAAATTTGGGACAAATCCTCTATGGTCTATGAGTTATGGGACACAAGTGCAGTGGTGTACAAAAAAGTCATAATACACTCCCTATGCCTAGACTAGGATAGGTAACAATAAATTCAAAACCAAGTAACCCCCTAAAAGGACCAAATCAAGGGCACAAAGTTTGAGGCTAGATAAAGCTACTTGGATAGTGCCCAAGTTGAGAATCCAAAGGAATCAATAAAGTAAAAAAATGCAAACATGGGTTTAAAAAGGGGACCTTGCCTAACCACTAGACATTTAGTGGATGGACCATGGTCGTGTGCAAATCATAGAAAAAGGTGACTTAAAGGAGGTAAACCAATAGAAATAGATTGTTGCAAGCATAAGTGGAAGGCCCTTGTTATCATTCACGAGCGGGTCATGTAGGGTCTATGCCTATACATACTCCCAAAACTCACATTTGAAGGGGTATATGTATGAATACTATGAAGGTGAAATTCATATGCTACATATCTCCCCCATGATTGGTATTTTTGTCCATGAAGAATATTATGAGTGATCTTCCATGTAAGTAAATCATAGGTGTTGAAGTAATTGAAGGAAAAACTAAAACAACGAAGCAACAATTGAAAAATAGAATGATGCATGAAAAGGGGAAGGTGCCCATTTATAAGTGAGGAACTAACTAGTTCCTTGACATGATGTAAAGCTCTTATGTGGCAAGTTTTAGCCTCATGGCTATCATGTAGATCCTCATACCCAAAAATTGGCATGCAGGTGTAGGACCATAAGAGCCACACTTGGACTCCATGAGGACAAGAAACAAGCCTAATGAAAAAAATGACAACAAGCAATGGATGCATGACACACAAAATATGTTGGGAAGGGGATTGGTGAAAAAATAAAATGTTGCTATCATGCAAGCAATCAATATATAGACTATGAGAGTAAAATGTGGGAAGTAGATGTTAAAATGGGAAAGTAAAAAGAATAGAAGTAATTCCTAAAATTACTTATGTGTAACTAATCCCATTTGCAACCCATTCAAAGGATGTTGTGTGATAGTGACAACATATGAAACCTAAAGAGGCACGTTGAAGATGATGCACATGAAGCACAAAAGAATCAATACCCACTAAGTCCTTTACCTAAAATGCAAGGCTTTCCTCTATGGGAGAAAGAGAAACATGCACCTTGAAAGGAAAGAGAGGGACCATATGAAGGTTGTGGAAGAAGGAAGAATTATCCATAGGGAAAATAGGAGATTCCATTGATCAACTAGTGTCATATGTAAAGGTCAGGGATAGCAAGAAGGGGGCATAAGTTGACTTTTGAGAGATCTATACTGGTTAAACCAAGCCATGCCATCCCATGTGATTAACACTACCTAATCATGAGGTGACCATCATGATCTACCTACAAGAGGTGATATAGGAAAGGAGTACAAGAGATAAAGAAGGAATATACCCTAGGTGGGATGTGGGGAGTTCAACACAGCCTTCTCCAAGTGGAGCAAGGAAAAAGGAGAGAAATGAAAAAATGAAAATACTGGTGAAATTTTAGGGCCAGAAAGAGGCACAACATGATGGAGTGATACCCATGATGTGGAAATGTTTAAGGTAGGAAAGAGGCTTAAGGTTTAAAGTAGAAAAGGGTGAAAGGATAAGAGGAACATGACAATTTTTTCTTATACATAGGGCTAGGATGTACAAGAAATAAAGTGTGAAATTAGATGTGAGATAGGAGGAAAATAAATCGACAATGATAGGGTTAGAGAATCATCACATTAATCATAATTTCATGAATAAATCAATTTGACTCAATAAATGTTTCCATCTTGGGTAAAAGACAAGGGTAACCTAATGATCTACCCCTACTCGAGACTAGTTACCTCATGTTGGACCCTAACCCAAGGGTGTAGTCTAGTAGAAGTTGAGTCAGTGGGGGAAAGGAAACTAAGAGAATGAGAACAACCAAGATCAAGTGAAACTAGATATAGGAGGTGATACAAATAAGGGGGAACCTCACCACCAAGTAAGGATAATTAGGGGACACTCAACCTTTTGGAAGGGATGGAAGAAGGAACTCTACCCCTTGGCAGGGATAAGGACACACTATCTCTTGGTAGGGATGAGGACACCTTACATCTTGATAAGGATAAGAATGGGACATCTTGCATTCTTGTAAGAAAAAGTAGGCCAAGAACTTGCACCACAAAAAGAAAGAGTTGAACGTTGAGAGTAATCTTGTGATCCAATTAGAAGTGGGTAGGTTCATGCCTAAAAAAGATGGTCTCACCTTTGTGGAAGAAAAAGAGTTCACTTGTGAAGGTGCAATGGACATCCATTATTTCACCCAACCATTGGTGGTAAAGAAGGATGTACATAGTTCTGCGACCAAGCAATAAAGAGATAGTAAAAGGGTGAGGGGTTTGGTCTTGGATTCTTGTTAAATCATTGAAGGGCCAAAAATACAAGAGAGAAGTAGGTAGCACCAAGGGCATCATGTAATAAGGCATCTATGATGTTAATAATATATTCAAGTTCAACAATGACTTGCTAACCATGCAATCCTAATGATGGATATAGATGAAAAAATGGATAAGGATGATTACCTTCTATTCTTTAGCGCATATAGATGTGAGAAGTCAAAGACTGAAATAGTTGTGTAACTTGACATAGGCATGTTGAAGAGGATACTCAAAAAGGGAATTAATGAGTAGGTCCCTTTTTCTAGTGCAAGTCTAGAGGATTCCCATGAGGGACACACTGAAGTTGTGGGAAGATAAGGCTTGGATAAGAGAAAAAAGAGAAGAGGTAGGGAGATAATCCATGTGGATGGAAGGAGGAGGGGAAAGAACAATAGGTTTTGAGAAAATATTACCATGCTTCTTTGAGATAATTTCAATCCAATGAGATGGAAGGGGACCATCAACATTAATGAGGCTAGGAGAACCCACCTAGTGCATAGGGAGAGTTGTGTCTAGGTCAATCATATTGGGAAGGAGGAGAGCCATTTTTATGTGAAATATGGTTATCGTGATGATCCAATGAGTTTCTAACATATTGCTTGTGCTAGGTCCATGCTTCTTCTAGTGTTACAATCTCGACATCCTTCGTGGGAATCATGTACATTTTTCAAGGCTAAATTTCACCCATGGGCTAATTTTCCATGGTTTTTTTCACAAAAAGATCATCAATTTCCATTTTTTCTACAATAGTTCACCCAAATTCTATAGGATAAAAGTATTTTATTGTAAAAATCACCAAAATTTTATAGAAACTATATAAAATCCCTAAATTTTAATATTTTCACAAATATATCGTCAAACATTTTATGTTTGACATTTGAGAATTCATATGATTTGCCAAGATTTATACGCTTTAAGATACATATGGATCCTTAAAATTTTCCATGGTAGAAATGTGGTTTAGCATGAATTTTCACAAATAATGACTTCAACCCTATTCTTAGGGGCTATATTGAAGGACTAGATCATCAAATTTTCCATTTATTTTATGGTATGTTTTTTTCTCTTGATTACACCATTTTATTATCGTTTGTAAGGGACAATGTGCTATTTGAATTCCTTCTAAAGAATGAAAATTGATAAACTTATTGTTTTACATATTCACCTACATTATTTGATTGAATCCGCTAAATGTAATGGCTATATTGTTTTTCAACGAGGACCTTGAAGATGAGAAACTTATTGAATACTTTGCTCCTATATTCATGAAAATAAACCCACGTGGGCCTATTAAAATGATCAATTAAAATAATAAAATTTGGATCCATAAAAGGAAATAGTGGGTAAAGGACCACATGTATAACCGTGAACCAAGTGGGATTAGAAAAATCATCAGTTAACATCAAATTATAATTGGATTTAGAAAATGAAGCAATGGATCCATAAAATGAAGTAACCGGGCTTAGAAACATCACTATGAGCAAGCTACAAATGTGTTCCTATGTACCAAGAGGTGCCTTTGTCAAAAGTATCTCCGTGGTGATTTATGAGAATACAATTGAGACAAACACCATCCTAGAAAAAATTAAAAAGAAGAGACTATGCCACATCATGCTTATATAACTATTTAAGTGAGTGGTAATTTAAGTGTCCAAATGGCTTGTGCCAAAGTTGGCTCAAATCATCAATGTGAGCAATCAAGCATATGAAAGTGATGATGAACCATAGTTGTCAAACTTGTACAACCTAGAAAATCATTGACACTGCTTGAAGGTAATACATTCTTAGGATCATCCAAATCTTTAATTACAACTTGGTACTCGATGAAAAATATATGGTTTTACCTACACCAAAATGAGTTATTTGCTAAATGAATATAACATTGTGAGGAAGATTGGGAATTCAAAGTACATGGTTAACACAATCAACATATAACTAAACAATTTATGACCCTGCAACTTCCTAAGGACCTATTATCACCAAAAAAATGTTTGCAATTTGGGGTTACAATCATCAACTGGATATATATACATCATTTTATCCTTAGCCATGTGTCAAGTGTTAGAATATTCAAGAATATTGAGAGCGGGGGGGTGTGAATCAACATAAAGTTATTCAAACAATTTTAATCTTCAAGCATTACATAAACATTAACTATTAATAATGCCATTCATCATCACATAAACTCATACATATTGCACACATATCTTTACGTGGAAACCCAACTGGGAGAAAACCATAGAAACTTTTCTTAAGTAGTTTCAAGATTTTACAAGCACCAACTTGAAGGAAGCACTCACTCCTTGATTTTTCCAACACATACTGGAAGGAGACACCAATCCCCTTGGAATACTTTAAATGATGATACATGATCAAATCAACCTTCAAATACAATCCCAAAATCACTTCTTAAATCTGCATGCAAAACTACTCAGAATTGTACCTCAAATCTGTAAACTTGTAAGATTTTCCACGAGCTCAATTTTCTATTTATGATTATGAAAATTGGACCTTATATATTAGGATTTGTTCTCCTTTTAATGCAAAAAGCGGAATTCAATTTGGACCTACCAAGCTTAAGATATAACCATTTTATCTCAAACACTTGTTTGGGACTAGTTTTCGTATTAATCACAAACCCTAACTTTCATCAAATATAACTTTGTACCTATAATGAATCAGGATCTAAAACTTGTACCCAATATTCTTTTATATCATCTATAAAATTCCTCGAAGTTTCTCTCCTTGAATCATCCCCGAAAAAACATTATAGCAAAAATGGAAAGATTCCTTGTTTTGAAGAAGAAAACCCTAGTTTTAAAAACCTAAACTTCCATTGAGTATAACTCCAAATACATAATAAGTAAGACTTGAAATTAGTACCCAAGACTCTTTGCTATCTCTTCTGAAATACCTCCAAGTTTTTCTATCTGAATTGTTCTAGAAAAAAAGTTATAACGAAAATTCCAAGATGACCTTCAAAGAAAAAACCCTAGAAAAAATCATCACAAGACTTCATCTTTTCCCTTGGAATTTCACTCTTCTTCACTTCAACTTCCCTTGGAAATTCACTCCTCTAGGATGAAATTTGCTCCTCTTCCTTGGTTAGGTCGAATTGGTGTGATCTAAATTCCAAATGAGGCTCCTGTTTTTTATATGAGTCTTCTCCACATGAGAGGGTGTGACAAAGGGTCCCAACTTTTGGGTCGCACCTCTTCCTTAAGGACAACCGATCTTAGGGGCTTCTTTACTTTACTTTAGGGGCTTCTTATCTCGGATTTAGGGGCTTCTTCTCTTTGATTTAGGGGATTCTTTACTTGTATTTAGGGCCTTCTTCTCTTGGTTTTAAGGGCTTCTTCACTTGACTTTAGGGGCTTCTTCACTTGGTTTTAGGGCTTCTTGAAGGATCATTCAATGGTCCTTCAAGGCTCCATTTATGTACAACTCAAAGTGGGAATGTGGAAACAACCAAATGTTATCTCATCTCGTGAGGTCCATTCTTAAAAGCTACACCATAAGGGGACTACTTTGGAGTTATATACACTTATTTCAAGGATTCTTCAAGGCTCTTCAAGGCTTCTTCAAGTGGATACATCATCATCACTTTTAGGGAATTATGAGCTTTTCTTTGGGGATTATTCTAAGGTTGACATCAATCAAAACCAATTTTCCAACAATATCCCCCTTTGGCATTGATGGAAACTTAGTAAAACAATTGTGCTCCCCTGTCTTAATGCTCTGATCCCAATGATTGTAATATCCTCTTGTCTTCATGCTTCTAGTTTTAATGTTTTTCTCTCCCCCTTTGACATCAATGGAAAAGGGTAACTCCCCCTGACAATATTCCCCCTTTTTTCTTGCAAAATATTATGGAAATCAATTTGGAGAAGAAATTACTCCCAGATTTTGTCGAAGATAATCAAAGGTTTCCCTAAGAAGAGGCTTTGTGAAGATGGCGACAATCTGCTATTTTTTCCCAATATACTCCAACTTGATATTCTACTTTGATCCAGGTGGATATTGGTGGCCACCCACCTATTACAACCGTCTCCTCTTGACAATATTTAGTTCATAACGTTCTTCTATACTTCTTTGTAATTGTGGTTTCTACACTTCTGGGGCTGTTTTAAACCCTACACATCTTCCAGGTGGATATTGGTGGCTTCCCACCTAATCCAAATGGCTTATTTTGGAAGTTTTCATGTCCGTACATATTTCTGTACTTCCAAGGCCATTTTGGGCCCTATAAAGTGTTTTCTTGGATTGCCACAGTCAAAATGTAGACAGATTCAGAGTTTGGCGACATAATGTGTAGTTCTAGAAAAAACCTTTCCAATGGGATATCACGCGCCTAAAATGAAGGTCATATGCAAAAGTTACGACCTCGGGAAGTTGAGGTACCAACTTACCCATCGGGGCCCACATAATTTTTGGCGTTTCATCTCCTAGGGTTAGGTTTTTGGATGTCTATGGTTTTAACATTCATGAGTAAAGTTAAAAATGCACCTGGAGCCTTATTGTAATCATTCTTCTCAGACAGATGCACGTAGAAGCCACATCTCTTCTCAGAGATAGCTACCACCATTCGAGCAAGTTGTTTTTAGTTATGCAGTTTTACAGTTTCAACCTGTTTTATTTATTCAATAGAAGTTATTGTTCATTGTATATCTGTTGTTGTTCTAAGCATCTATGTGTTATTGTATTCAGTCTGTTATTCTTTTTGTTGTGCTCATAAATCCATATCATTGGTATCAGAGCAGTCTTCATTTATTTTTCTTCATGCATGTCCCCGACAAGATCCAGATACAAGAAGTTTGGACTCAAACAAGTCGATCATTTGCAATATTGTCCATGCCAAGCCCAACAACAACCCATGGGGGATGAGAAGAAATATGATGGAGCATGAGATCCTTTTAAAATGTTTCTCGAGGAATCCCTTGCATGACAAAGGAACAAAATGATGGACAACTTTGCACAGATCCTTCGGCGGCTGCCCACATGAGACACATCTTCATCAAGCGGCCATGGAAATCCCTTCAAGGTACAAGTAAATTTTGATATTCCATTATTTGAAGGATTGATAGATGCGGATTCTATAGATAAATTGTTGAATCTTCTCGAAGGGTATTTTTCGGTCCACAATTTTTTCGATAGGGAAAATATTACTTTTTCACTCCTCAAGGCCATCCCCCATGTTAAGGACTGGTGGGATACTTACTCTGAGCAAAGGGCCATAGAGGAATATGAAATATTTGTGGTCTCCCCCACATGGTATTCCTTAAGGGATGACATTAAAGAACAATACTACCATGTTGGAGGCTACGAGGACCACTACACAAGAAGGACCACGCTGCATCTTTCAGCAATAGACAATACCAGATTTCATCAACATTTTCCATACCCTATGCACCAAATTGGGTATCAAAGACTCTGAACGACATCTGGTGCTCAAATACCATGGTTGTATTCACAGATACATTCAAACATAAATGGAGTTTCTGGACATTGCATCATTAGGTGCGGCTTATAGATACACTATCAAGATCGAGCAAAAATTTAAGCAGAAGAGGTGAGAGTTTGGATCTACAAACTCCTCACAGCCGAAGTAGGGAAAAGGTGGCCCCAAACCACAAAACAAGAGACAAAGAAAATATGGTCGCTCTTAGGACAACTAGTCCAAGCCGCAACCTAAGAAGGGTAATGAGAAGTCGAAGAAGGACATGGGAAAATGGTGTGAATACCACAGAATCCCTTGGAACAACACCGAAAAATGTCGCTCCAAGCAATAATTGGTGGTTGAGTTGAAAGATTATGAGCGAGAGGAAGATTGTGACTCCGAATAAAATCTAGAAAGTGGGAAGCAGATCATCGACGTCGATCCCAGTGCCACTTTCATTGCCACAAAATTCCAACCAAGAGAACTAGAGGAAGGGGAATGCCTATTTCACTCACAGATGTGGGAAAAGGGGACTTTGCTTCATTTCATTATTGATAGCGCTAGTCATAAGAAATTGATTTCAACAGAGGTCGTCAAGCGGCTGGACCTGCCGGTAACACCACACCCACAACCATACACCATTGACTAGCTTCACCAAGGACAAGATCTCTGCGTCAACCAACAATGTCGTCTTCCCTACAACATCAAGCCCTTCAAAGACGAGGTATTGTGTGATATTTCTCCCCTTAAAGTTTGTGATGTTATTTTAGGCCAACCATATTTGTGGAAGCAACATGATGTGTATGAGTCTAGACCCCACATTGTTATTATTACTTTGGATAGACAAATGTATATGATACCAGAGGTAGTGTCGCCTATCACTATTTCTTTAATCTCTACTAAGTAATGTAGTAAGATCATTTCATAGACCAGGAAGTTCGTCTTCTTTGTGATCTATGCTCATAGTAAACAGAAGGTCGCTACCACATCCATGATCTCTACATAGATCCTCTCTTTGCAGCAGAAGCAAGTGGACGAGATCATGGAAGAGTACAGAGACATCTTCTCCTCACCCACTAGGGTACCGATGCACTTCCAAGTCAAGCATCCAATCGATCTAACCATCGGTGCACCTTTGCCTAATGGACCAGTCTATTGTCACTCGTTGATGGAAAATGACGAAATCGAGTGTCAGATCTAAGAGTTGCTTCAAAAGGGGCACATCTGATCCATCTCCTCCCCTTGCAGAAACCCGATTGTGTTGGTGTAGAAGAAAGGCGTGACCTAGCGGCTCTACATTGATTACAGTTCATTAAAAAAATCACGGCTAAGAACCAGTACCCAATTTCGTGAATCGTTGACCTTCTTGACCAACTTAAGGGGGAAAATTTCTTCAGCAAGATTGACCTAAAGTCTGGCTACCACTAGGTTCCCATCAAACCAACTGATGTATGGAAGAAAACTTTCAAATCTAAAGAAGGTCTCTTCAAATGGTTGGCCATGCCCTTTGGCTTAACAAATGCACCGACAACTTTCATGAGATTGATGGATGATGTATCGAGACCCTTCACTAACTATTTTGTGGTGGTATATCTGGATGACATCCTCATCTTCAATAGAACTTGGGAGGAGCACATGCAACATATTCAACAGGTTTTGGGCACTCTGTGACAACACAAGCTATATGCCAACTTAGAAAAATGCACCTTTGGCCTGAACATGGTCCAATACTTGGGATATATTGTTGATGAGCATGGGGTACATGTGTATCTAGTTAAGATCCAAGTCATTCGTGATTGGCCAGCCCCGACCACACTAATCGAGCTTCATATCTTCTTGGGACTTTCCAACTTCTACCAAATATTCGTGTTGGGATTCTCTCATATTGCATGGGCCCTCAACCAAGTAACCAAGGGTGGTGGAAAGGAAAAGTTCGCATGGGGGAAGGCACAACAACAAGCATTCGATGATCTGAAGCATCGCTTGTGCTCAGCTCCAATATTCTCCTTACCTAATTTGCAACAATCGTTCGAGATTGAGACTGATACCTCTGACTATGATGTAGGCACAATTCTCACTCAACATGGTCACCCAGTAGCATACCATAGTGAGACACTCTCAGATACTGTTGGGAAATAACCCACCTATGAAAAAGAAATGTATTCCATTGTGCAAGTCTTCCGTCAATGGAAACATTACATTTTTGGAAAGGAGACAATCATCCACACTTATCACAAGCCCCTACAATTCATACAGACACAACGAAAGTTGCAGAACGACTGCCCTCAAAAGTGCTCCACATACCTACAACAGTTCCATCTCAACAACAAGTATAAAACAAGGAGCACAAATCGTGTTGCCGACTGCCTTAGTCTCCCTCTCGTTGTTGTAATCACCACAGTGCTCCATTCCTATGGGCATGAGGCATCTGATTAGCCTAGAATTTATCAGCGTGACCCTGACTTTGACATCACCTATCAACTCTTGGGTACATGAGTGAATGTCACCGATTTTCACATCCAGGATGGACTGTTATGCCATCTGGGCCACCTCTGTCTTCCCAAAAGTGAGCATGCAAAGATGATTTGGGAGAATCACTATAGTCGGATGGCAGGACATTTTGGCGTGGAGAAAATTGTGTTCGTTCTACAAAAACATTTTTATTGGCCAAAACTTTGACAAGCCATCAACAAGTATATCAAATCTTGCACTTCATGTTCCATTTCCAAGCTAGCCATCAAGAAGCAAGGTTTATACACCCCTCTTCCTACTCCCGAGAGGCCTTGGGAATCCATCTCGATGGATTACATGCATGGCCTTCCATCCACCAAGCATGAAAATGATTGTGTATTTGTGGTGGCTGATCGATTTTTGAAGATGGTCATTATCACAGCCTGCAAGAAGAGCAACACAACATATACTTCCATTCTCTTCTTCGAACGGGTGTGAGTCCATTTTGGGATACCACAGACCAACACCTCAGATTGGAACAATAGGTTCCTCAACACATTTTGGTCGAGTCTCTGGTCACTGTTGGACACCAAGCTCACTAAATCCATTGCTTTCAACCCCCAAATCGATGGCCATACAGAGGTCGTCAATCAGATGTTGTGCAGATCCCGCGCATGTACAAATCTAAGCATCTACGTACATGGGATGAGAGTCTTCCCTATGTTCAACACAACTACAACATGGCTCTCCATAGCTCCACCGACCATATCCCATTTCAGGTGGGGTTGGGATTCCAACCCTTGGGTCCCATTGATGTTGCACTACCTCTTGCAACCACGCAGGAAGAATATTTCCATGTTCAATCAGAGGCTGACAAAGCCACCAGATTCATTGAGTGGATTCAACACATCCACCAATAGGTCCATGATATTTTGCAGAAATCCAATGCTAAGTACAAGAAACACCATGATCAACACTGGGTGTAGCACCAGTTTTAGGTGGGACACAAGGTCTGGTTACATTTGCAGAAAGAGCACCTTATAGGGCCCCATCAAAATATCTTCCCACTTCGTTATGGGCCTTACACTATTACCAAGGTTGTGGGTAGTAATGATTTTGAGATCAACACTCCACCCTTCCTTGGCTTGCACCCAATGTTCAATGTGGACCTCCTTTGGCCATATTTCCACCATTATTGGAGACCTCAGAGATCGCATAATAGTTGACACTAACATATCTCAACCCTCACTGCATGGAACAAGCATCCACTGATCAGATAGTGGACACACAGGTCAAGGGCACTCACCAACAAAGGATCCAACTTTATTGGGTTGTCAAGGCAGGGCAACTCCTACACCAAGGCAAGTGGCTCAGCCGGAGCCAAATTGAGCATAAATTTCCTCACCTGATGGGGGCACTCAACACAATGGATACATTTATTCCTAAGGTGGGAGGACTGATCCATGTGGATATTGGTGGCCACCCATCTATTCCAATTGGCTCCTCTTGATAGTTTTTAGTTCAACACGTTCTTTTGTACTTCTTTGTAATTGTGGGTTCTGCACTTTCAGGGTTGTCTGAATCCATACACATATTCCAGGTGGTGATTGGTGGCCGCCCACCTAATCCAACTAGCTTATTTTGGAAGTTTTCATGTCAGTACATCTTTTTGTACTTCCAGGGCCATTTTGGGGCCCTAAACAATGTTTTGTTGTCTTGAAAAAATAAAACTATAGACAGAGTCAAATTTTGACAGTATAATGTGGAGTTCTTGAAAATACCTTTCCAACGGGCTATCACAAGCCTAAAATGAAGGTCATATGCAAAAGTTACAATCCTGGGAAGTTGAGGCACTGACTTACCCATTGGGGCCCACATAAATTTTGGTGTTTCATCTCCTAGGGTTAGGTTTTTGGATGTCTATGGTTTTGACATTCATGAGTAATGTTAAAAAGGCCTTTGGAGCCTCATTGTAATCATTATGCTCAAATAGATGCGTGTAGCAGCCACATCTCTTCTCAAAGATAGCTACCACCATTCGAGCAAGTTGTTTTCAGTTCTGCTATTTTACAGTTTCAAACTATTTTAATTATTCAATAGAATTTATTGTTCACTGGATATCTGTTGTTTTTCTCAGTATCTCCGTTTATTGTATTTGTTCTATTATTCTTTTCTTTCCGCTCATAAATCCGGATCAAACTTGTTCTTGCAGAAAGTGGAACTTAATAGGAATATTTTTGGTCTTGGAATGCATCACTAGATTCTTGGAGTTGTTTATAGCACTAGTGTTGTCACAAAGTATTAGAATAGGCTCATCATATCTCACTTGTATGTCTTGTAGGGTTTGCTTCATCCAGATAATTTGAGTACAACATGTTGTTGCTACAATATATTCTACTTCTGTTGTGGATAAGGATACTAAATATTGCTTCTTTCTCAAACAAGACACTAAGCAGTCACCTAAGTAGAAAGATGATCTACTTGTACTTCTTCTATAATCAATACTTCCTACCCAATCTTCATCCGTGTATGTGACCATAGTTAACTCATTTCCTTTTGGATACCATAGCCCAAAATCCATTGTTTCTTTAACATATCTGAAGATCTTTTTTATTGCTACAACATGGGTTTCATTTATTGCCGCTTGAATTCTTGTGACCTATCCAAATTCTTCCATTACATATGGTCTTGAAGTTGTCACATATAATAGACTACCAATCATTGATCTATAGATTCTTTGATCTACTTCTTTATATTCATCATCTTTGCTCAACTTGCAACCGGTAACCATATGAGTACTCACAGGTTTACAGTCTTCCATTTTGAACTTCTTTAACATTTCCTTGATGTACTTGGTTTGAGAAATGAAAATTTCTTCATCTAGATGAGATGTCCAGAGTCCCAAGAAAAAAGTCAACTCTCCAAATAGGGAAATTTCAAATTAATTATGCATATCCTTGGAAAACTTCTGACTTAATCTATCATCATCACTTCCAAAGATGATGTCATCAACATACACTTCAATAATAATCATACTGTCTTGATACACTTTTATGTAGAGGTTACTATATACATTTCCCCTTCTGAATCCTTGTTGATGTAAGTACGTGTCAATCTTGAGTACCAAATTCTTGGAGCTTGCTTAAGTCCATATAGATATTTCTTCAATCTAAAAACAGGGTCTTCCTTTTCTGATAGTAGAAACCCTTTTGGTTGTTCTATGTAGACTTCTTCTAATTCTCCATTTAGAAAATCTAATTTTACATCTATCTGATTCACTTTGATCCTTTTGGAGCATTCATAAACCAAGAACATTCAGATTTCTTCCATTATGGCCATGGGAGCAAATGTTTCTTCAAAATATATTCCTTCAACTTGAGCATATCCATTGCACACTAGTCTTTCTTTATTTCTTGTTACATGTCCATCTTTGTTTAGATGATTTGTGAAGACCCATTTTGTCCCAATCACAATTTTTTCCTTTGGTCTTGAAACTAGTTCCCGTGTCTCATTCTTCTCTATTTGATTTAGTTATTCTTCCATATCCTTGATCCAATGTTCATCATTTTTGACTTCCTCAAAGTTACTTGGTTCAACCATGGATAATAATGAAAAATATCCTTGTTCAGGTGTCTGTGCTTTCCTTCTTCTTCTGGTTTCTACTCTGACACTTCTATCTCTAATGATTTGTTTTGGTGGATGATTCTTCTAAACCTGACGATTATGTGTCCTAGAAGGTGTCTAAAAACCTTGCTGGTTGTTTTCTTCTTGTTCTCCTTCTGTTTGCTTCTCTTGTTGTTGTTCTTCTTGTTCTTCCTCTTGTTCTTACTTTAGTTCTTCATTTTCCTGTTCTTCAAAGATGTTTGAATTTATTCTTTCCTTCCTGGTCTTCAACAAGTTTGTTTCATCAAATTTTATATTGATTCTTTCCAATATCTTGTTGAGTCTTATATTGTAGCACTTATATTCTTTTCTTTTGCATGAGTACCCAACAAATATGCCTTCATCCACCTGAGAGTCAAATTTTCCAATCTTCTTGTCTTCCATGTTTATGTAACACTTGCTTCCAAAAACTCTAAAGTTCTTGACATTGGTTGAATTCCTTTCCATAAATCATATGGAGTCTTTTCACTATTACTTCTGATCAATCCTCTGTTCAAGATATGAACGATTGTATGCACTGCTTGTCCCCAAAATATATCACTTAGCTTGGAGTCATTCAACATGGTTCTAGCCATTTCTTGTACATTTCTGTTTTTCATTTTAGTAACTCCATTTTGCTAAGGTGTTCTAGCTGTTGAGAATTGTCTTTTTATTCCTTGTTCTTCACAGAAATCCCTGAATTCAATTAAAGTAAAATCACCTCCATTATCTGATCTTAAGCATTTGGTTTTCAAATTAGTTTCATTTTCAACCATTTCCTTGAATACCATGAAACATTAGAAAGCTTTTGACTTTTTTTTGAGGAGTCAAACCCATGTCATTCTGGTGTAGTCATGAATGAGTAACATGAAGTTTAGTTCACCATCCGGTCCTTTTGTTCTCGTGGGCCCACACAAATCAGTGTGTACAATCTCCAATGGTTTTGTTGTAGAGTATTCCTTTGTCTTGAATTCAACTTTTGTTTTTTTTCCATGCTGACAGTGATTGCACATAGTATTTGTTGGATTTGTAATTTCTAGCATTTCTATTATATCTTCTTGTTGATATGGACAAGATTGTCAAAGTGTATATGGCCCATTCTCCTATGCCAAAGCCAACTTTCATCTTCTTTTCCCAAACAACATATTTCTTCTCCGATTTCATTCAAGATGTATATGTTGTTTAGAGTCCTTGATGTTGTTTCCACTAGTATGCCTGATCCTTCTTTCCTTATTTAACATTCATTTGAATTGGATATAAGTGTGTATCCCTGATCACAAATTTGGCTCACACTTAGCAAATTATGCTTCATATTTTCAACAAGTAGGACATTTTCTACCACAATTGACTGACTGTGCCTTTTCCTATAAGTTTGGCTAAGTTATCATTGCCAAACATGCCTTTTCCTATAATTTTGGCTAAGTTATCATTTCCAAACATGTATTTTCCTATAATTTGGCTAAGTTACCATTGCCAAACGTGCCTTTTCCTATAATTTTGGCTAAGTTATCATTGTTTCCAATACTGATTGTGCCTTTTCCTATAATTTTGGCTAAGTTATCATTTCCAAATGTGACAAAACCCTCTTTTTCTTTCTTTAATGTTACATATATGTTTTTGTCTCTAGTCATATGCTTTGAACATCCACTGTCAATACACCAATGGCTTCTTCCATTTTAGGCTTGTAAGGAAAACCCACATTCCTCAACTTTCAAATCTTCTTGCTTCCTTTTCCAAATTTTCTGTTGTTCCCCTATATAATTGAAAGGAACATGCCTAGCTTCCCTTGAAGAAACTATCAGATAACTTTTTCAATTTATGGCTGTGTCCAAAATTGTTACATTTGTATCATTCAATTTCATAACCCGGAGCACAAAATATGTTATAATTTCTGTCAAACGCTTCACGAGGATTTATGGGATAATTGCCTTCATAATGATTCTTGGGATTTTCATAGCTGCTTATGTTCCATGTGTTTCTACCCTTTGCATAGGCTCTACAATTTATGGCTTTATGCCCAAAATTATTGCAAGAATAACATAAGACAAGAAAAATATTTTGGTACCTGTGTGTGGGTGGTCTTCTAGTTGGTGTTGTTCTTCTGAAATCATGATCTTCTTCTTGGGTCTTCTTCATTGTTGGTTGTTGATTCTATGTTCCTATGAATGCACAATCTTATTCTTGATTCTTCTTTATTTCTAGTTTATGTATGTCCTCCTTTAGAGGCTTGCATTCTTCTTTCTTGATGGAACCCTTGATAGTATCGGCATAACTTGTTTTATCTGCTTCATTTCTTGTCATCATAGAGATTGAACCCTCATCAATATTATTTTACTTGTATCCAAATCCAGACTTGTCATAGAATGGTTGTTGATTGCAAATGATTTCATCCAGTATTTTGGTGTTATTGCGAAAATTTAGTTGGATGTCCTTCTTTTGTAGTTTCTTTCTTAGTGAGACTATTTCAGCTTCCAGATTCTCTACTATTTTCTTCTTTTCTTCCAGTTATCTCTTGAGTGTTTCTTCAATCACTTTGGTTTCTTACAACTAAATCCTTAGATCTATGATAGTCTACTTGGATTCTTCAGAATTTTTGCTAGGGTTTTGAAAGCCTTCCTTCATTTTACTTAACTCTTCTTTGAGAGACTAGTTTTTCTTCCTTGCTATTCTTATATCACTTAAGGCACTGATCGATTCTGCCTCAAGGTTCACTTCTCCTTCTTCTTCATAGTCTCCTTCATTATTGTCAGTAGTTTCCTCTTGATTCTCTAATGCCATGACGAGTACTCTTCTTGAGTCACTGTCACTATCATCATCTTCATCGAATGAGGAACTATAGTCTTTTGAATAGAGGCTTTTCATTAAAAAAAATCTTCCTTTATTTCTTTCCTTGTCTTTTTTCTGATATTTCTTTTGTTTCTTAGGAACTTCTTCTTCATCACTATTTGAACCCCTTGCATAAGGACACTTGGAAGCAAAATGTCCAACTTTACCAAAATTAAATCATTTGAAAGGAAGCTTGCTTTTGTACTTGTTGATTTCTCTTTTCATCTTTCTCACAAAGTTGGCTTCCTCTTCATTGTCTGAATCATCACTATTGTTGGAGCAAGGTTTTGACCTTGGCTTGTTCTTTCTTGTCTTCTTGGGGGATTTGAAAGATGCTTCCCTTTTGGATGAATTTTCATGTTCTGTTCTCATTTCATATGTTGTAAGTATTCCATGTGATTCATCCATGCTTAATGTATCCAAATCTTTTCTTTCTTCTAGAGTTGAGATTTTAGGGTCAAATCTCATTGGGAGAGATATCAATATATTTTGCGCAATAACCAAATTTTTAATCTTTTCTCCCAGTCCTCTTATAGTATTCACAATTTCATAAACTTAGAGAAAATAAGCTACAATATCTTCATCTTCCTTCAATATTAGATGTTCAAATTGTCTTATGTAAGTCTGAATCTTGACGCCTTTGACTTTAGCATCTCCTTCATAAACATTTTAGAACTTGTCGTAGCTTTCCTTTGCATAATCGCAATTCATAACCTTAACAAATTCCTAACCTTTTAGACCACTTAGAATGGAATTTATATCCTTTGAATTGTATTCACTAAGATTTTTACCAACATTATCTATTGGGGGAGAAGTTGGTGCAATGTATCCACTTACTACAACTTTCCAAACATCAAATCCATGTTCATGCAAAAATTATCTCATTCTTATGCTCCAAAAGAAATAATTTTTCCCATCAAACAATGGTGTTCCATTTTTGGTAAATTCTCCTTACTTATCCATGATTTTCCTTCCAATGGTTAGACTATTCATGAAGGAACCTGCTCTGATACCAATTGTCAGAATATTCAAGAATAGTAAGAGGGGGAGGGGTGAATCAATATAGAATTACTTCAACAATTTTAACCTTTAAGAACAACATAAACATTAACCATTAATCATGTCATTCATCATCACATAAAATCATACACATCGCATATATTTTTTTACATGGAAACCCAACTCGGAGAAAACCACATAATTTTTTCTTAAGTAGTTTCAAGATTTTACAAGCACCAACTTGAAGGAAGCTCCCACTCCCCGCATTTTCCAACACCTATTGGAAGGAGATACTAATCCTATTGGAATATTTTAAATGATGATACATGATCGAATCAACCTTCAAATACAATCCCAAAATCACTTCTTAAATCTGCATACAAAATTGCTCAAAATTGTACCTCAAATCTGCAAACTTGTAAGATTCACAACGAGCTCAATTTTCAGTTTCTGATTCTAAAAATTGGATCTCAAATATTAGGATCTATTATCCTTATAATGAAACAAGTGGAATTCAATTTTGACCTACCTAGATTCAGATATAACTGTTTTATCTCAAACACCTGTTTGGGACTAGTTTCTAGATTAGTCACAAACCCTAACTTCCAACAAATATAACTTTTTACCTGTAATGAATTAGGATCTGAAACTTGTACCCAATATTCTTTGATAAATTATCTGAAATTCCTCCAAGTTTCTCTCCTTGACTCTTCCCCAAATTTTTTTATAGAGAAAATGGCAAGATGACTTGTTTTGAAGACAAAAACCCTAATTTTAAAAACCTCAACTTCCACTGAGTATAAATCCGATCTTGTAATGATTAAAGACCTGAAATTCATACCCAATATTCTTCACTATCTCTTCTGAAAAAACTTCAAGTTTCACTATCTGACTCATTCTATAAAAAAAATCTATATTGAAAATTCCAAAATGACCTTAAAAGAAAAAACCCTAGAACAAATCATCACAAGACTTCATCTTCCCTTGGAATTTCACCCTTCTTTACTTCATCTTCCCTTGGAAATTCACTAATCTATGATGAAATTCACTCCTCTTCCTTGGAAAGGTCTAATTAGTGTGATCCAACTGCCAAATGAGGCTCCTCTTATTTATATGAGTCTTCTCCACATGAGGGGGTGCGACCAAGGGTCACAACTTTTGGGTTGCACCTCTTCCTTAAGAATGGTTGACCTTAGGGGCGTCTTTACTTTAATTTAGGGGATTCTTCTCTTGGATTTAGTGGATTCTTCACTTAGCTTTAGGGGATTCTTATGTTGGCTTTAGGGTCTTCTTCACTTAGCTTTAGGGGATTCTTCTCTTGGTTTTATGGGCTTCTTCACTTGACTTTAGGGGATTCTTCACTTGGTTTTAGGGCTTCTTCAAGGTTACTTCAAGGATCCATTTGTGTATAACTCAAAGTGGGCATGTGGAAAGAACCACATTTTATCTCATCCTGTGTGGTTCATGCTTAAAATATATGCCATAAGGGGACCACTTTGGAGTTATATACACTTATGTCAAGGCTCCTTCAAGGCTCTTCAAGGCTTCTTCAGGTGGACACAACATCATCACTTTTATGGGCATATACTATTTGATTTATGAATTCTTATAAGGTTGACATCAAATAAAACTAATTTTCCAACATCAAGAGGCTCATAAATATAAAATCCACTCAGATACAAAAGATGCTTTTCCTTTGAAGCTACAAGAAGAAACATAAAATGTATGAGGTTTAAAAGAATTAGAATGACTAGGAACATCAAGATTAATGTTGTTTTTCTTCATGGTTGCTTCCAAAGGTTCCATCTTATTCCAATAAAGTGATTCTATATGATCATCTCATCCATAAAAGGTAGAATGCTAATAAACCTTATTTGCTTTGACTTTTCTCCTTTCTCAACATTTAGATCTTGGGAAGGTTGATTGGTTTGATAACCTTGTTCCTAGTATCACACTTCTTTTCCATGCTTGCGACACTTGAATGTGTTTTTCTGAGTACATCTAAAATCATTTCCTAATGTAGTTTATCAAATCAATACCATGGAGTAAATGGCAATTAAACATGAAAATAAAACTTCTAGTTTGACCATTTGAATACCTTTGCATCAGTCCCTTGCATGAGGTGATTCATTATACTCTTAATCCTTCGATAGTTAAGTAGTCGTTGTTGCAACATCGTTTTCATTTGATCCAGGTGGATATTGGTGGCCACCCACCTATTCCAACTGGCTCCTTTTTCCAATTTTAGTTCAACACGTTCTTTTGTAATTATTTGTAATTGTGGGTTCTACACTTTTAGGATTGTTTGAAGCCCTACACAACTTCTAGGTGGATATTGGTGGCTGCCTACTGTTTAAGGATAAATTCGTGAGTGCGGACACAGACCAATCTCCCCAGATCCACCTGGATCTGGAACAAAACGTGACATAATACTACTCTTTCCCTAGATCTAGCTATTGAATGAACTAAGAGAAATGGATGGTGGACATACCTTATGAACGCTCTCCTTATATCTCTGTTGTTCCAAGCCTTGCTCCGATGCTCTTGTGTCGTTCCAATCACAACAACACAAACCAATCACAACAAATGCAGATTAATATATTCAATACCTAGTCTATACATGTGATCAAGGAATCATGTAATAAGATGACATCATCATTATGGGAAA
>ML777618.1:438770-464819 GCA_009831015.1 Picea engelmannii
ATTCCCATACTCAGATCATAGACTGATGACATCATACCCAAAAATCATGGCCACCAATCATACACTGTGGATCCATGTAGTCATAATATAGCACAGCCACCTGAATACACTGTGGATCTGTGCGACAAAATTTTCAATCAAGATGACATAGCCACGAAACATACACAGTGGATCTATGTGTCACAAATAATACATAGGGTTAGGTTTTTGGATGTCTAGGGTTTAGACATTCACGAGTAATGTTAAAAAGGCCTCTGGAGCCTCATTGTAATCATTATGCTTAGATGGATTCATGTAGCAGCCACATCTCTTCTAAGATATAACTACCACCATTCGAGAAAGTTGTTTTCAGTTCTACAGTTTTATAGTTTCAAGCTATTTTATTTATTCAATAAAATTTATTATTCGTTGGATATATGTTGTTGTTCTCTGTATGTCTATATTATTGTATTCAGTCTGTTATTTATTTTGTTCTTCTCATAAATCCATATCAGTGGTATCAAAGTGGTCTGCTCTTCATTTATTTTTCTTTGTGCATGTCCCCGACAAGATCTAGGTACAAGAAGTTGGGACTCAAACCAGTTGAGCCTTTGCAAGATCGACCGCGTCAAGCTTGATAGTAGCTCATGGGGGACGAGAAGAAAGATGATGGAGCAGGATATCCTTTGCATGACAAAGGAACAAAATAATGGAAAACTTTGCACATATCCTTCGACGACTTCCCACATGAGATGCATCTTCATTAAGTGGCCATGCAACCCCCTTCAAGGTACAAGTAAATTTTGATATTCCATTATTTGAAGGATTGATAGATGCGGATGATGTAGATAAATGGATGAATTTACTCGAAGGGTATTTTTTGGTCCACAATTTTTCAAATAGGGAAAATATTACTTTTGCACTCCTCAAGGTCGCCCCCCATGTTAAGGAATGGTGGGATACTTACTTTGAGCAAAGGGCCATAGAGGAATTTGTAATATTTACGGTCACCCCCACATGGGATTCCTTTAGGGATTCCATTAAATAAAAATACTACCCTGTTAGAAGCTACGAGGACCAGTACAAAAGATGGACCACCCTGCGCCAAGAAAGGGACTAGACGATACCATATTTCACCAATATTTTCCATACCCTACACACCAAATTGGGTATCAAAGAATTTGAATGACATATGGTGCTCAAATACCATGACTGTTTGCATAAATACATTCAAACATAAATGGAGTTTATGTACATTGCATCATTGGGTACGACTTATAGATATGCTTTCAAAATCGATCTGCAAATTCCTGATAGCTTAATCAAGGAAAAGGTGGCCTCAACCCACAAAACAAAGGGGTAGAGAAAATATGGACACTCTGAGGACAACCAGTCCAAGCCACAACATAATAAGGGTCATGAGAATTCAAAGAAGGACACGGGAAAGTGGTGTGAATACCATAAAATCCCTTGGCATAACACCGAAGAATGTTGCTCCAAGCAGTCACTGGTGGCCAAGATGAAAGCTTCCGAGTTGGAGGTAGATTTTGACTCCGATTCAAATCCAAAAGGAGGGAAGCGGATTATCGATGTCGAACCCAACACCATTTTCACTACCACCAAAGTCCAACCAAGCGAACCAGAAGAACCGGAGGAAGGGGAATGCCTCTTTCACTCACAGATGTGGGTAAAGGGGGCTCTGCTTCATTTCATTGTCAATAGCATAAATCATAAGAACTTGATCTCAGCAGAGGTCATCAAGAGGCTAGACCTGCCGATGAAACCACACCTGCAACCCTACACCATCGTTTGGCTTAGACAAGGAAGAGATATTCGCATCAACCAATAATGTAATCTTCCCTACGACATCAAGCCATTCAAAGATGAGGTATTGTGTGATATTTCTCCCCTTGAAGTTTGTGATGTTCTTTTAGGACATCCATATTTGTGGAAGTGACATGTTGTGTATGATTCTAGACCCCGCAGTATTATTATTACTTTGGGTATACAATTTTACAGGATACCAAAGGTAGAACTGCCTATTGCTATTTCTTTAATCTCTGCTAAGCAATGTAGTGAGGTCATTTCACAGACCAGGAAGTTCTTCTTCTTTGTGATCCATACTCATAATAAGAAGAAGGTTGCCACAACATCTGTGACCTCTATAAAGAGCCTCTCTTTGCAACATAAGCAAGTGGACAAAATCATGGAAGAGTACAGAGACATCTACTCCTCACCCAATGAAGTACCGATGCACTGCCAAGTCAAGCATCGAATTGATCTAACCCCCAGTGCACCTATGCCTAATGAAACAGTTTATCATCGCTCGCTGATGGAAAATGACGAAATCAAGCGTCATATCCAAGAGTTGCTTCAAAAGGGGCACATCAGACCCAAATCCTCCCCTTGCAGAAGCCTGATTGTACTGGTGTAGAAGAAAGACAGGACCTGGCAGCTCTGCATTGATTACAGAGCATTAACAAAAAAACACAGTTAGGAACTGATACCCAATTCATTGAATTGATCACCTTCTTGACCAACTTAAGGGGGCAGAGTTCTTTAGCAAGATTGGCCTAAAGTATGGCTACCACCGGGTTCCCATCGAACCGAATGATGTATGGAAGACAACTTTCAAATCTAAAGAAGGTCTCTTTGAATGGTTGGTCATGCCCTTTGGCCTAATGCACCAACAAATTTCATGAGGTTGATGGATGATATATTGAGACCCTTCACCAACTCTTTTGTGGTGGTATATCTGGATGATATCCTCATCTTCAACAGAACTTGGGAGGATCACATGCAGCATATTCAACAGGTTTTGATCACTCTGTGGAAACACAAGTTATATGCTTGGGAAAATGATCCTTTGGCATGAACATGGTCCAATACTTGGGATAAATTGTTGATGAACATGGGGTACATGTGGATCTAGCTAATATCCAAGTCATTCGTGATTGGCCAGCCTCGACCACACTAACCGAGCTTCAGAGCTTCTTGGGACTTTCCAACTTCTACCAATGGTTCGTGTTTGGATTCTCCCATATTGCATGGGCCCTCATCCAAGTGACCAAGTGTAGTGGAAAGGAAACGTTCGCGTGGGGGAAGACACAACAACGAGAATTTGATGATCTGAAGCATCGCTTATTCTCAACTCCGGTACTCTCCTTACCTGATCTGCAACAATCGTTCAAGATTGAGACTGATGCATCCGACTATGTTGTAGGCACATTTCTCACTCAACACAATCATTCAATATCATACCATAGTGAGATACTCTCAGATACTGTTTTGAAATACCCCACCTATGACAAGGAAATGTATTCCATTGTATAATCATGTCGTCAATGGAAACATTACATTATGGGAAAGGAGACAATCATCCACATTGATCACAAGCCTCTGCAGTTCATACAGACACAAGGGAAGTTGCAGAATGACCGCCATCATAAGTGGTCCACATAACTTCAATAGTTCCATATCAAAATCAAGTATGATACAAGGAGCACAAATCATGTCATTGACTGCCTCAATCAACCTCTCGCGGCTGCACTCAGCACAATGCTCCATTCCCATTGGCATGAGGCATCTGAGTGGCCCTAACTTTATCAAAAAGATCCTGAATTCGCCACTACCTATCAAATATTGGGTATAGGTGCGAATGTCATCGATTTTCACATTCAGGATGGACTGTTATGCAATCTAGGCCACCACTGTGTTCTTGCAAGCGAGCATGCAAAGATGATTTGGGAGGCTCACTACAGTCAGATGGCAGGACATTTTGGCGTGAAGAAAATTGTGGCTGTTCTACAAAAACATTTTTATTGGCCAAAACTTATACATGACGTCAACAAGTATATTGAATCTTGCACTGCCTATTCGATTGCCAAGCTAACCATCAAGAAGCAAGTCTTATACACCTCTCTTCCTACTCCCGAGAGGCCTTGGGAATCCATCTCGATGGATTACATGTCTGGCCTTCCATCCACCAAACATGACAATGATTGTGTATTTGTGGTGGTTGATCGGTTTTCGAAAATGGCCATTATCACAACCTGCAATAAGAGCATCATAATGACAGATACTGCCATTCTCTTCTTCGAGCAGGTGTGGTTCCATTTTGGGATACCACATACCAACACCTCAGATTGGGAAAATAGGTTCCTCATCACATTTTGGTCGAGTCTCTGGTCATTGTTGGACACTAATCTCACTAAATCCACTACTTTCAAGCCCCAAACCGATGGCCAAACAAAGGTCATCAATCATATGATTGTGCACATCCTGCGCATGTACAAATCTAATCATTTGTGTACATGGGATGAGAGTCTTCCCTATGTTCAACACAACTACAATAGATCTCTCCATAGTTCCACCGACCATATCCCATTTCAGGTGGGGCTGGGATTCCAAACCTTGGGTCCCATTGATGTTGCATTACCTCTTGCGACCACACAGGAAGAATATTCTCATGTTCAGTTAGAGGCCGACAAAGTCACCAGATTCATTGAGAAAATTTAGCACATCCACCAACATGTCCATGAGATTTTGCGGAAAGATAATGCGAAGTACAAATAACCCCATGATCAACATCGGGTATCGCACCAGTTTCAGGTGGGAGGCAAGGTCTGGTTACATTTGTAGAAAGATCACCTTACAGGTCCCCATCGGAAGATCTGTCCACTTCTCTATGGTCCTTACAATATCACTAAGTCTATGGGAGACAATACTTTTGATCTCAACACTCCCCCTTTCATTGCCTTGCACCCAATGTTCAATGTGGACCTCCTTCGATGATATTTTCCACCATTATTGGACACCTCAAAGATTGTAGAATAGTTGAAACCAGCATAGATCAACCCTGACTGCATGGAACAAACATCCATTGATCATATACTGGACACATAGGTCAAGGGCGCTCGCCAACAAAGGATCCATCTTTATCAGGTTGTCAAGGCACGACAACTCCTACACTAAGGCAAATGGCTCACCCATGGACAAATTCAACAAAAAATTCCTTACCTGATGGGGGAACTCAATGCAATGGAGACCATTGCTTCCTAAGGGGAGAGTATTGATCCAGGTGGATATTGGTGGCCACCCACCTATTCCAACTAGCTCCTTTTGACAGTTTTAGTTCAACATGTTCTTCTATAATTCTTTGTAATTGTGGGTTCTACACTTTCAAGGTTGTTTGAATCCCTACACAACTGCCATGTGGAGATTGGTGGCCGCCCACTTAATCCAATTGGCTTATTTTGAAATTTTTCATGTCAGTACATCTTTCTGTACTTCCAGGGCCGTTTTGGGGCCCTAAACAATGTTTTTTTGGCTTTCCACAATCATACTATAGACCAAGTCAGAGTTTGATGACATAATGGGTATTTCTCGAAAATACCTTTCCAACAGGCTATCATGGGCCTAAAACGGAGGTCGTATKCAAAAGATACGACCCCGGGAAGTTGAGATACCAACTTACCCATCAAGGCCCACAAAACTTTTGGCGTTTCATAGACTAGGGTTAGGTTTTTGGATGTCTAGGATTTTGGCATTCACGAGTAATGTTAAAAATTCCTYTGGAGCCTCATTGTAATCATTCTGCTCAGACGGATGCGCATATCAACCACATCTCTTCTCAAAGATAACTACCACCATTCGAGCAAGTTTTTTTTAGTTATGCAGTTTTACAGTTTCAACCTATTTTATTTATTCAATAGAAGTTATTATTCATTGGATATCTATTGTTGTTCTCCATATCTTTGTGTCATTGTATTCAATCTATTGTTTATTTTGTTCCGCTCATAAATCTGGATCATCATTGATTCTACGACTCATTCAATGAAATGGTCACTTCAATGAAATTCACTTGGTCACAGAACACCCATACCAATCGACCAAACTCATTGAATTAAAGGGTGATTGGCCCTTCCTAGTGTAAATGCATTCACATGGGTGAGAATTTGACATTCAAGCTCCATTTTTGCACCGAGAAATCTATACATTGAGGATTCGTGCCTCCATTTCAACAAGTTCAAATCATGTAAAGTTATGTTGTAAGGATTCATCCAAGGATTTGAATTCTCTCATGATTTAATCTTTATTTTAAGATTCATTGTGGTCATGTTGCTCAATTCTCCCCTCATTTGTCATTCCATAAGGAGAGTTGTTTCCAAAATCACTTTAGAATTAGAGAGAGTTATAAAGAGGATGAGACCCCCAAAAAAGAGAGTTTTGGAGGCCATCTCGATCACTCCTCAAGGTGAAAATTTATTTTCATTTTAATGTTTTAATTAGTGACAATACAAATATTTCATTATCTACCCCCAATAACGTTTTTCAAAGTTTTCATGTTTTCTCATTGCATTTGGGTGAACAATATGAAACACCAACGTTATTGGGAAATAGGAAAGTTGGTTCTGTTGTTGTCTTTTGTGCAGGTTCATTGTGAGGTGGATTATGCACTTGAATTCTCCTCTTCTTGCTCCATTCTAGGATCAAATTTGCAAGGGGATTCTCCCAATGTTTGCCTCTCATTTTCTCTCAAGTTTTCCATTCATTTGATGCATTTAAATGATTAGGGTTTATTCCTACCTCAATGGATCCAACCTAATGTTGAGTGCTTTTGGTCACTTTTTACACCAAATCATGCATAAAAAATGGTGACCATACTGGGGATGAGAGCTTGAATATCATCCTTTTTTGGATTTAAGACAATATCTCTTTTGACACTTGGTATTAGTCATTAGCGTAGTATAGATTTTCATTTTTCCTCAAGCCACAAATAAGAGCTCCTCTTTTTCCAAAATCATGCCTTTTTCCCTCTCCATGGAAAACTACTCACCTATTTTAATCATTTCATTGTAGTTGTGTGCCATCTAGTTTCAACAATAACACAATTCTAAACTACACATTCTAATTGACACATAGATGTGTAGGTGCACTTCTATGGACCACCCAGTTGCTTCAAAAGGGTTTTTTTTAAGGATTTTTTGTTTACTTGGATGGTGTAGGTTACATGTTAATTTTACCCTAAATTATTGACTACTTTATTGATGTTTAATTAATCAAATTAAATTGTTTTTAAGGAATTGGAATTGATAAAATAAGAAACTATTAATTTATTTTCAAGAACTTGCCATTTCCTTTATTTCCTTAATGAATTTTTTTCAAGTTCAATAATCTCACACTTCACACTTTGCACACAAAGTTACCATAAGAAAGTGATCAACCTTTAAAACCCCTTATTATAATCTATTATCAATAAGTATTTCAAAAAGTCTCTAGCTTATTACCTCAACACCGAAACTGCTTTGTGAAAGGGTTTAGTGAACATAGGGCTAGTAGATTTTGCTAGACAATACCTATAGTTAGATTAGAGTATGGTCTAGGAGGTCAATGATCCAAAAACACTCAAATATCTTCAAATTTTGAGAGTAGAAGTTTATTATGTTAGGAGAGAGGTCCTAAAGTAGACAAAATGTGTGGTTGGGGGCATGTCTTTCGAAATAGGCACTTACAGAGAGGCTAGAATGTAGATTTGTTAGATTTCCTCTCACATGGATCTACATGAAATTGAATCATGAGCTTGACCACCCTACACCCCACCCCCAATTTAACATTAGTGAAGTAGAAACTTAGTGGCCCATTTCTAAGATCATCCTACGTGACATGCTTAAGGATTATGAGTGGTACCCAAGACAAATAGTGTATCTTCACCCTTGGATTTTAACCCGTGGACATTGGTCAGTATAAAAATTCCCTTTCACACCTTCACTTGGCTTACACTACTAAAACAATTCATCATCCCTAGTGGAAGGTCATTTGGAAGGCCATATTTCACACAGTGGTTTGCTTGAGCCTTGACAGTATCATAGGAGCACAATTTTTATTTTTCTTTCATCATCAGGAAAGTTGTCACTAGAACCATATTTATCACCATTGGAAACAATTATCAAACCTTGTTATTCACCATTTGAGAGATTGTTTACAAAAGCATATTGTTACCATTGGAGACATAATTTTGGAGGCTTCATTGTTGACATCAGAAACATACACTCTAGGACCTTTAAAGACTATTGTGGATTCATACCTATTTTTTGAGTTCTTAATATCGATGCATTGGTTGATACATTATACCTAATAATCCTAGTAGCTAATGCTCATTACTTTTTTATGATATTTTTAGCAAGCCATTACTTACAACATAACATCCACACAAATTTAGTTCTCCCTCATGCTCCCATAAAGATTCCCCCATGTATGATTTAGACTGGCATCTAGTTGTGTATCACATTTATTAGCATGGTTGATATTTTAGGGAATACCAAACTAGGGAACCATCCACAAGAGGGTCCCTTTATTTGTTCTCCAGTTGCAAAGATGGTACACTCATCATGAATACTCCAAGCCTTCCAAATTTGACCATGACACTACTATTTTGGTTGTTTTGTGTTCCTAGTCAACTTCGTCCTACCTTCTTTACTTCACCAAATGTTAACTTGGTCCTATCTTCTTCTTCCCAAATTGGCCCCTTACCAGATATATATTAGTAACCAACCAAAAACCAAAGGGAAGAAAAACAAGACACATAAGAATAGGAACCATGAACAATGGGAAAATGTTAGTAATGTTGCGGTTAGTGACAACTCTAACATGTGCCAAGCCTAACCAAAGGAAGAAACACAACATACGAGTTAGAAATAATCACTCTTGTACCATTTATGAAGTGGTTGGTCATTACACTCACCATTATCTGAACCTTTCTAATATTCGTTCATCTCTTTCTTCTACCTTCTAGCATCCACTCCCCCAATATGAACCCGGTTCCATTAATATTGAAGCTCCTTCAACTTCTCATATTGATGCCCCATATACCTTCACCCCTTTGATTACCTCCCATATGGGTCATTTTCACCCTATGCATGAGTATACTAAAGCTCCTCCAACTTTGGCTTCCTCAGTTATCCAACAATTGAGTGACCAATCCTCCCAACAAATGTAGCTCAATTCTAAGATAGAATCTTGAAGGCTAAGTGACATCCCCACCACTTCTAGTGGACCATGCACTAGTACAATTTAATGAATTTGTGGCTATGTGAGAAAAAATGTTGGTTGTGACATCAATTATAAGCAATATAACAACAAATTTGATGTGTAACAAGAGACTATGATATCAATTACTAACATTAAGGACTAACATAGGTTAGGGATAAACATATAACATTAGTCTACAACTATGTCAATATCAATGAGTAATATTTATTACTATTTAACTTGATTTTAGTTTTTGTCTATGTGAGAAATAATGTTGGTCATGACATCTATTATAAGCGATATAACACCAAATTTTATGGGTAACAAGTGACTATGATATCAATTACTAACATAAAATACTAACATAAGTTAAGAACACATATATAATATTAATCTACTACTATGTCAATATCAATGAGTAATATTTATTAGTATTTAATTTAATTCTAGCAATATATAGTAATTGTAGCATGCTTTATCATGTCAATATTCACAACCACTACTAGTTTGTATACATTTTTATGTGTAAGGCAACCTCCAAATCAAGTGTCTTCAAGAATTTATTTGGGGCTTTAAACTTAACTAAGATTGAATGTGATTTCCTAAGAACACCCTTATAAGGAGTTGGTCTCTTCCTAGATATCCTTTTCTTTATGGGGTTTACCATCCCTGTGTTTGTGAAGGAAGTTGGTGTTTGACTTCTCGAAGTTGGTTCTTAGCTATCATCATGATAAAATGATTAACACATGCATGTTTGATGGATCAATTTGGTTATATGCATTTTTCTGAAGGTTAAATGGCATTGTTATTCATATCATTTTCTAAGTTATGTGAATTCTACTAGTTGTTGATATGAGGTTGTATGCATGGATGTACCAACATTGTTTCGTGGATACCATACCTAACACTACATACCTAACACTAGTACAATACAATGCTTTGACATCATATATTTAAATCAATAATGCCTTATCAACCCTGTATTTTTCCTAGCATGCATTGTTATTGGGTGTCGTATCATGCATTGTGTTTACATCAAGGTTGCATCAAATTTGCATCATGGAACAATGCCAACAACACTAAGATAGAAAATGGTTCTCTTAGTTGTGTTGACTTTGTGTCATTTGCCATTATAGCATGCATCGATTTTGCATAAGGGTTGCATTGGCCACGTCAAATGCATCAATGTTGCATCATATGCATCGAAGTTTCAACATCATGACCATGTTAGGGTTGCATCAATAATTTTGAAAAAAAAGGTTATAGAATTGTTATCATATCAACACCTATAACCTTTTGAAAAAAAAGGTTATAGGGTTGCATCATTTCTCTAGAGAGCTCAAACTAATCCTTGATGCGAGGGTGTTTAAATCAACACATTGTAAATGTGGTACTAAACACATTGTAAATGTGGTACTAATTATTCGACTCATTGTACAATGATACTTTATTATTATTATAATTTTGTGATTTTCCTTACTAGGGTTCTTTAAGATGCTTTAATATGTCTAGCCCATAACAATTTAATAATAAATGATGATACTTTATTATTATTATAGTTTTGTGATTTTCCTTACTAGGGTTCTTTAAGATGCTTTAATATGTCTAGACCATAACAATTTAATAATAAATGATAAGAGCTTAAAAATAATTTATTAATAATTTGCATTACTTTTTAATTAATATAAATATTATAATTAATAGTAATAACTTTATAATATATTAATAATATTAAAAATTATAAACTCCCAAATGGGGTGTTGAGGAGGCAATGTGACCTTTTTATACCACCACACATAACCATTCATGTCAATCAAATGGCAATTAGTATTTTCATGTGCCAAGGAGAACATGTAGGTGGGAGGGGGCATATGACTTAGGATAGGGTTCATCAAAGTACTCATGTGGAAATTGAATAGTAGGTAGTTGATGGTTATAGTGTCTGGTTTGAAGGTTCTGGAGCTTGTTTTGGAGAAGACCAATTCGTGATTATAAATGATGCTGCTTGTACACACTAAGAATTTGATATCTACTAGAAAAATGATTACCAAGAAATTCATTCTAACCATACTTCTCCTCATCATTGATCACCTTAACCATATAATGGCTTCCCCCATAGCCTTTAGATTGCATAGTAGACAAGGAGACCTAGTGGAGGAGAATTAAAGGGTAGCTAGGAAAATAGGAAAACTTAAAAACATGGAGTACTAGGTCCTGATCTTGATATATAAATCCAGATAACTTAAGGAACAAGGAACGTTAATGGGGATAATTCATTGCTTGGTTAAAAAGGGTAACCTAAAATTTGACACATGAGAGGCATATTTGGTTCATATAGGTCACCCTCATGCTCATAGAACACACTAGAAGCTGAGAGGGTGATACACCAGGTCTAGGAAAATGTAGACCGAAGCTCATAGGATTGAAATAGATTTTGAGGTCAGAAACTAAGCCATCACTATCCAATGATTACATAAACTAGAAGACAAAGTTAGAGGCCATAAGGGAGCCACCAACAATGCCAAAATTGATGAAGAGCTTACACATATGATCCCAAATTCAAGCTTCTCCAGATGTAAGAATACCAAGTATTCCTTAACTTTGGATCTATATTGTTACACATACGAACTAATTTCATTCCATCTAGAGTTTGTGGAGGAAAGACACAACCCAACTCAGGAACTGATCAGGGATGAGCTCCACTAGTTGAATCATAAGTACTATTTTATGTTACATGCCCTACAACTCTCAAAAAGAGCTATAGAGGAGGAGGCATAGGAAATGGAGAAAAACACCAGTAGGGTGAATATTTCCAACATGCTATATTGTTGGATGATGATGTAGAATAGCTAATAGAGGCTCGGGTCCAATTTTCTTCAATTATTTTTTTATATGGTAGTAAAAGCCATAGGCATAGAAATATAAAACTTTGTTTTACTAGATTTCATTTTTTTTAATAGAGGATGAAGGCTTTATAGCATAAAAAAATCCTAAATTTTGTTTTGGAAAATGATTAAACTATGAGATTCCATAGCATAGGTTTTGAGTTGAGACACCTCATTTGGAACATTTTCCCATGTGTATAATCACTTTTTTCCACATGTAATATAACATAATTCCTACCCTTACTTACAAAAAGAATATTAACAATTATAATAAATTATTAATCATAATCATATTTGAGTGTGTTTCCTACAATATCACAATCCACTGAGTTCATTACAATATTTGTATATATTAGTTACCTAATCATCATAGTTATCAAAGAAGACTAATGTAGATAAAGGAGATTAGATATTTAGGTAATCAAAATGTTCAATTTTTAGTGTTTTTTTTATCATTTTACCTTATTTATGTTTAGTGTTGATGTGTTTGTATGCTTATTAGTTGAGCCAAACATTGGGTGATTTTTGTTCATTAAACTATAACTTATGAATTAACAACTTTAATTCATTAAAATTCACAAAATAGCAATATGAAACCACCACACACACATGTGTGTATTAAAAATGACTTAAAGTACAATGGATACTTGACATCACTACACTCCTAATTCTATTTGATCACCCACATTTACTTCACCACATGCATTTAACATCATCCTCTTCTTGACCTTCTACAACAATTGCAATATGTACATTTTTGAAAACCAATTTTCTCTTGGGTGTGCAAGGAATAACAAACCACCAATTTTCATTAGAGACATCAGGATGTAAGATAACCTATATGGAAGAACAAATGGTTCAACGTGAGATGCCAATGTTTATTTATGTATGTTAATAGAATAAATTCACTAACTAGATCATGCCTAACAAATCTCCTATCAAAAAGATAAAACCATTTACATTTAACAATCACACATCTAAATGAGATACAATCCAAATCAATTATCTCTTAAATGGTGCCAATATAATCAAGTTGTCCTATTAGATTTGTATCTCTTGAACATGCACAACTTGTTTAATCAAATGAAAGAGATACACCACAATCACATGTTTGTTTTCCATGTTTCACATTCTCCACTCTAAAATGATGATCATATGCCCACACCGTAGGATATTTTCATATTGAAATAAAAAATTATTCTTAAACTTGTAACAATACATAAATATGCTTAATTTAAATTTATATAGTTAAATTATTCATCACATACCATCCTTTCACATCCAATTCATATGTTCAATGCATATGGTTCACTTTCCCTTTCAGTTAATCCAATTTATAAACATTTTACAAGGAAAACACTTAATTTCTAAAAATGAAAAAATATTACCAGTACATATATGTCAAATAAGTATATTTACTCCAAAACCCCATGTTTCCCCATTTATTTCAAGTTTCACCCCTTCTAATCGTTCTTCATCACAATTTCCATCCCACATGATTGGAGCATCTATATGCATTTGTTTATGGAACTTAGACATAACAAATAAATATTCATTAACAATGTACAACTCAACCATGCAACCTTCATGATGCGATCATTACCCTAAAAATCCCTTAAGTATTTTCATGTAACTTTCTAAGAAGAGTATCCATACACAACTCACCACACACTAATTAAATGTCTTTGACCAAATTTAACAAAAGATATCCCTGAGTATCCATAAAATTCAAGCAACTCTTTTTAAAAAAATTCAAACAATTTCTATTTTTTCATTTTGATTCTCTAGGGATGCTTGTGACATTTATCTTTTTGGATGTGATCCACTTAAAGTCAGGATGACCCTAGTTATTGTTAATTAATTCTATAAAAGTCATATTACTTGATATTTTGACTTGTATACTAATTGGCGATAAAAACAATTACAGTCTAAGATAAAAATATGAGAAAACAACCCTTACAAACACAAATAAATGTCTGATGGCATGGCACAAATCTTGTGTGAAAATAATGGATCCATGTATAGCTACTAGATATATATGTTAAACATATGCATCCTCAAATGGGTTAGAATATGGTAGTAATATTATGAGGGTTGGGGGTAAATTAAGGATTCTAGACTAATTGATGTCACAACCACATTAGTAATATGTACCTTTAACAAATTATGGTGATCATATGTCTTGAGACTTGTCAAATGACCATCAATAGTGAATACCTTTCTCAATGAAGAACTATATATTTTTGGTTTTCTAATTGTTCAAATAACCTTCTTCACGAGATCTAAGGAATTCTTAGACAATATCCATGGTGCAACGAGATCATGTTTTTGGCCATCTACATTCATTGTTTCTTTTTCTTGTATATATTTCCTTGTGATACAATTAAGTCTCTTATAGATGCAATTGTATATTTCTCAATGGGAGAAATAAGTTTCCAAAGAGAATTTGACACATTCTTGAACATGTGCATTGGATCCAATAAGCGTGTCATTTAATTTCTTTCCAATATGAAAGATCATAGAATCTGGAAGATTTGTCCATGCCTTTTGGCATGATATCAGGGGGGGATTTTGAATTCATCTAGATCATTGTCTATTGGACAACAAATTTAGATAAGTGTGAATTACATTTATCATTAATAATATGATACATATATAAATACATGATTATGACCTTTAAAATCTTCTTCTAAGTGTCTCCTGGACTCCCGATGATAGTTCGCATCTTGTGACATTGCATATTCCTTATCCACATGGATTAGGTTTCCAACATTCCCCCTCTTAATCTGAAGGGATGTATGTGAGTCCAACGTGAGAGCTGAAATTTGGAAGTGTGCAATTGAAATCTGGAAGTGGACAATTGCCAATGGTTGAATGTGCTCTCTGAATCTAGTGGTTTTAGGATGACCACAAACTAAAACATTAACATAATTTGATGTATTATACTAAATGTATGTAGTGGTTTAAGGAACACCACAAACCAATATGGTGGTTTACAGATTATGACTAGAAACTTTGGAACTTTTCTCTAGGCTCAATGGTTCCTGAAAATTTTCCTAAGTTAGCTAGAAGCTGGAAGCTAATGTCTTCTTCTATTTGGAAGTGCTCTCGAATGATGGTTTAAATATGACCATAAACTATTTTTTAGTAGAAGTTGAAAGTCTTCTACCAAGTGGAGGTTTAAGAAAAACCACAAACAATTGTCTAGCAGGAGTTGTAAGTCTTCTACTAAGTGGTGGTTTAAGGAAAACCACAAATCAATCTGGTGGTAAATCACACTCGCTTGTTACTGCTTGATTGATAGGACTTTGAAACTTGAAGCCTATCCGTCAATTGTTGATGTTGTTCCCCCTTGTCAGGTACAAGGTGAGAAGATGCAAATCCTTTCACTGCAAGATGCGTTAATACTCGAGAATGAAATCTTTGGTATGATTGATATATTGTCTTGACTATTGATGATCATCACCAAGAAGTGATCCACCCATAGTGGTTCTTTACTCTTGCAATTTTTTTATTTTTAAAACATATGTCTGAATGATGATTCTTCTTTCCACAATGCTCACAAGGTTGAAGATCAAAGCAATGATCTTCCATGTGGTCAACTCACTAACAATGTTGGCATTTTAGAATCTGCTCTCGAACTAGAGCAAGTGAATATAAAACTTCTTTAAGGAATCCATCAATATGGAATTGGATCAGTTTGGTATAATCCATAATATGAAAGGCGACTTCCTTTTCATTTTCGATACCAGTTTTGTGCTTATTGTTCTCAATTTCTTCCCAAGGTCTGATGATTGGATTGGAAAGAGAAAGATAAAATTCATTTGTACTTGAATATGAAGTTGTCTCATAGATTTGCTTCTGTATTGGTTGTTGATCTGAATTGACATCATCATATTCTTCGAAAATAGGGTTGTTCTGAACAATAATTAGTTTAGAATGTTGAAGATTATTTCACTCAAGTGCATTATGAAGAAGTCGATTCTAAGTTTGAAGTAGTGTTTCCATTGAACATATTCCCCCAAACTAATTCAATGCATAGTTCAATCTTCTTTGACCAATATATTGGTATCATGCTACAAGCGAGGCCTAGGGGGGGTTCTTATCTTGATCGACTCGTTAAAATATCTCTTCATTTGAAAAAAATGATGGTCTAGCTTTAAAAATGACATGTATCCTTTATAGACAGACTTATCAATTTTTTAAATACCTTGAATTTTTTTATTCACAATGGCATGGACAAGTGAATAATCCTTTTTTCCTTAGACCTGAACCAAAAAATTAATAAAAATATACATAATGCATCGATTGTTGATGAAACCCAATAACTAATTAATAAAAAAATTTAAACTATTACAAAAGAAATGGTATACTTGCATACTCCGAGCCTTCCATGGATTGTCTAAAAAATCACACCGTACATTATAAATGACTTTTTAGGTACATCTCATGAAATATCATACATCTAAATTTAATTTCATGGGAGCAACATATTCTCTATCAAAGATTCTAAATAAATTCCCATGTCTCTAACTTGACGCTTTACAGGCACAATATGAGACAACATTATATGCTCCTTTTACACAACCATCCAATGAGGGATGTTATAAGTTATTACAAGAATGGGATAAATTGTATAATCTATATACTAGAAAGATAATGGACCCACTTCGTCCATTGCAATGATAAGTCTTACATTTCTTTGCTCACATACAAAAAAATTAGGCCATGTGCTTCATTGCCTCATAATCTGTAGGAATGCATAACATGTCTTATCCACTCCTATATTTTGTGTTCCAATTGATATATTCAACTAAAGATGTATACTGAAACATGCATTGCAGTCTTGATGGGTAAATGGCATAATAATTTTTGTGGGACATTTTTTTCCTTTACATAAGAGTGGTAGAAAATTGTTTTACATTTTGGATATTCAGACTTATCTTTATGTCAATCTTTGTGTAGGATACAATCTTTTGGACATGCATGCTATACTTTGTAATTAACACCTAATATAGTCAACTATTTTATATCATCTTTACATGTACTAGGAGTATATTTTTTGATGTCATTAGTTTATCCTACAACAAGCTAAACACAACTAAAATTAACTGCTAACTAACAACTAGCAACCCAATCATATTCAATAACTTGTAAAGGACATTATACTATAGTACATGTCAAAATATATACCTTAAAAATATGTAAATCTATGTAACATACCCAACCACACACATGCTAGCCATGCTACTCCCAAATGCACTTCAAAAAATGATTTCAAAATATGGTAATAATTAATTCAAAATACAACATGAAAGAATGCAATAACCACACATGCAGTAATAAAGATTCATGCCACAACATAAGATAAATGAACAACTTTCCATGCACAGAAAAACCCAACAAACATGTACACAAAAACACATCCCAGAAAATAAATATACACAACATAATATAAATTATGTAGAAAACAAAAAGAGCACTTATCTTTTCAAGTAAACATTCACCAACTGGTTATAGACCAAGGCCGTTCCTCCAAACCATATATATTGTTGTTCATTTACTCTCAACAACAGGTCACCCCTGATCCAGGGCTATGAATCCACAAGGACGGGTCCTAGGCCAAATTTAAAACACACAACAGTTGGATAACTAGCTCTCAAGTTTTCCCAACCACACAATAATCATAATTTCCATCTATCTTTCCCCTTTAACCTACACAACCCAAATAAATGAACCCCTTTCTTTGCCATGTAGTCCCTTAGGATGTGCCATTGCTCTCCAGGGATCTAATGCTATTGGTTAAGAAATATCCATGTTCAAAACTCCAAGGATTCTCAGCTGTGACAGTTCTTTTAGAACCATCATCAAACTCATTCCCATAGGCATCCATTCTCACTTGGAATGATCAATAATTCCTCACATCCATCTCACAATGGATCTCCTCCTCTAGCCATTCATTTCCATACTCCAACCAATAACACACGAATTAACAAGAGTGAATGATGAAGAATCCCAAGGAAAGAGTATAAGAGTAAATGTATAAGAACCCCCAAAACAACCCACAAGGGATGTTTATATAATTACATGAAATCAAGAACCACATGGCCTCCCCCCGAATAAGCTCATGTAACCACTTTTCTCAATTAAAGCCAATATGGCCAAATAAAATATAATAAAAAGACTTATCCCCTTAAGTCCCCTCTCTCGTGGAATCATAGCCCCCTATCTCTTGTCATTGCCCTTCTTGCAACGAGAAATTTATTTTTATTAATGCATATGGAAGTAGTACATTTCCTAGGCACTCTAGCCCCTTTTCAACTTTACCAGCTCACCAGCCTAATGTCGCATTTACATAATACATTCTAGTTCATAGGTATTAAAACTAGGGTGTTACATACCCCTCCCCTTATTTTGACACTATCCTCAGTGCACAATACCATACCGATGTTCTTACAATTCTAGGCACTCTAGCCTTTAATCCATAGAAGAAATCCAACCAATTTCTTATATACATAGGCACTCTGGCCTAAAATAAAACATGCATACATAGGCATTCTGACCCCAAAAATGTATAATGATATTCATAATTTATATTTCTAGCACTAGTTCCAACCAACAAGATCTCCTTCCCTATAAACTTGCACAACCCAAAGAAATGAACCCCTTTCTCTTCCATGTAGTCCATCGGGATGTTCATTTCTCTCCAGGGCTCCAGTGCACTCAACCAAGAAGTTTGAGAGTTGCGGCTCTAAGAACTCCAGCTGCAACAAGTCCATTGGAATTTCTTCATTTTATACCTTCATTGAAAAACTCGATTTCCTTCCAGTGCTCTTTTTCCCAAGATTCCATCTTCCATAGCTAACATATCATTTGTATTATACACACAAAATCATCATAAGATATCATTATAACAATTTTCAATCATAAATGTCAAATATGTTTTATACAGGAAAACAAAATTTTCCAAGCATGAGATTCTTGCTCATAATTTGTTTGGCTCTTGTAGTTGCTAACATCAATTTTGGTTATGGATTACAAAAATTCCATACCCAATACCATTATTCCTGCATTTTTCTCAACCTTAAATCAACTAAGCCAATTGTTAGCATATCATAACAATTTTTAACTATTAATTTCTCAAATCTATTTTATACAAGAAAATAAAATTTACATGCATGAACTTTATGCTCATAATGTTTGGCTCTTACAACACCAGGCATTTGTCTTATTTATGGGTTTACATATTTTCCATATCCAATACCATTTTTGTTGCAATTTCCTCAATTTATACCCAGCCAAACAAATTATGAGTAATTTTTAAATTCTAATTCTCAATCTATTTTATACAAGAAAAATTAAATTTCCAGGCATGGCATTCTGTTCACAATGTTTGGCTCTTGCCACAGTAGAGACCAGTCTTCCTTATGGGATTACATTATTTCCATATCCAAGACCACTCCATCTACAATTTTCCTCAACCTTCACTCATCCAAACAAACTATCAATATCTCATGTACAATATATATTTTTTCGTGGAAACAATTAAAAAAATTCACAAAGTGATCTCATAATTGAATACAACACCAATTCAATCACTTCCATTAATCCAACTAGTAACTAGAATGAAGACATAATCCTCTACACATGTATTATCAACATGTCGTTTCTTTCTTCTAGCCATCAATATTTTTATTACTCGGTTCCCTCAACAAAGATTTTCTATAATTCACCATTATGTAACTACTCTAACTTGCAACTTTCTTGTTGCATTATCTAACATCTCTAGAAGTGTTCTCAAATTCATGAGTTATCCCTACTCACATCATTTCAGCTATTAGCATAATCATTTCTATGTCATATATACACACATTCACCAAAATGGATTCAATTATTCCTTTAATACCAATCTCTAACATTTTCAACAGTTCCAAAAAGTGATCTCAGAATTGAAACAGACAACAATTCAATCACCTTCGTCTAGTATTCATATTAAATATATTGTCACTATCATTCACTATGCATTTTCAACACCATAAGATTTTCATAATACCACAAACAATAACCAATAAAATAACAATCAATGTGCCAATACCCATGGTCACATATACACAATGCATCCCGACATTGACTACATAATACCACATAACTATGTCATGCACTCCACCATGGTGAGTTGGAAGGTTTGGCCAATGATTCACATTCATCTGAACTCTAATACTGCCCAAATATTTGGATACTATATCTTCAACCCATACACAACACAAGGAAACATAATTCCTAAGTGCTCTTCGGTGTCGGAAAAGAGGTTGCAATCCAAACATCAACTATACATGGGAAGCCATTGAACACTCACATAACGTTATTTCCTTTCCATATCCAACCATATCATGCTCTGGAACATGAGTAGCCCTATGGGTATTCATTGTTGTAGAAAGAGTATGTCTCCTGACTTGAACTGGTTATAATACCATAACCAATCATAACACAATATGAAACTAACTTTTTTATCTAAATGCATTCTAGCATCAACAACATTTACATGCTCTAGGCCTTCAACCATTACATATCAATTTAAATCTTGGAAATTTAACTGAGGGAATTATTACCTCAATTCCCTTCAAGATTTATGCATTAGAAGAAACTAAATGCATACCTGCATAGTTGTTATCAACCTACATGATGCTATATGATCAACTGGTATTTGTATAAGCTCGCAAGCTTCCTCTTCCATCCTTTCGATAACATTCATACCACCCTCATGGGTCTTCACATGGACGGAATTCATATGTAGCAGCAACATCCACCTCTTTAACCATAGTATATCACTTTTCCTGAATACATAATCTATCATTACTCATACTCAATTGCCATAACATCATGATTGCATAATAACATATTATTCTAAGTCCACAAGCATGCCGTATGCATATCCAAGAATGTACATATGCACAAATACAAATCCATATGCACCAAGCATTCACTATTACCATGCCTAATAATTCATCTAAATTCATTGTATGCATCATGCACTCTAGTGCATTTATGTTTCAATTCACTTATTTATTTATTTTGTAGTTGGTTTTCCTTGAATTTATTCATATCCTTGTTGCCTTGTGTGCTCCCATTCTGCTCATATGTACTATTGTTTCTTGGTCTGAGCACTTTCCAACTACGTTCCACTTGGCCATTATGTAATCCAACCAATGTGTTCTATTTACAACAACCTCTCATAGGCAGTCATATCCAAATTTTACCTTTATGAAACATTCAAAACCTTGGAGTGAGGTAGCTCAGAACATTCCATCACTCTACTACCACAACATTCTTGAATCAAATACTATTACTCTTAGTTTCCCATTAGATTACTTCATTTAACAATTCCCTATGAAACCATACTTTTCATACTTAATACCATTCCCAATGAAAGTCTATTTTCATATAGTGGCACTTTTCAAGTGAAAGAACCTTCATTATTCTACCCCTGGTTTCTCTGCATTGGTATCCCGCTTCCACTAAGAACTCTAATATCAGAAGTGGATTTATTTCTCTGAGTACTTTTAGAAAAGTAACTAAGTCATATATAACAAATGCTTCCCGGGAACTCATGTTCTTGGCACATAGAGATTTCTCACACATCACCTCTTATGTTGCTTGTTCTCTTTCACATCAAGCTTGCAATTATCTACACATTTCTACTTTCAAGGCTATGGAGTCTTACTTTTCCGTTTAATGCCCATTAATGAAATTATTAATATGTTGGATTGATGACCTATGTGAGGATTCTTTTCTCTTTCCTGCAACTCACTCACAGTCTGTAGAAGCTGAATAATAATCCTTTTGTTCCATTCTTCTTGAGTTCTTTATCCACTTTTCATTACTCACATTATAGCTCTTTATTGCCTCATCCAAATTCGACAAGACCTGTCACACTTCCATGACTCTGATATCCAATCCTAGGCTTGAATTTATCCAATTGTATCTTTAATTCTTCCAAATATGCAAGCAACCATTTTTGTTAGAATTATACATGTTATAAAAATTTTGTCAATTAAGGCTACACATCCTTTTTGTGTTCAATTCATGAAGATTTATATCACAATTCTCCAAATTATAATAATTCCAAGTTATTCCCCTCTGAATTATATTTCCAACGACTATACTCATGCCCCAATCCGATCTTCGAGGTAAAAGTAAGGACTTCCAGAAAGGCCATTTTCACCCCATTTGTGCATTTTCTCCACTGGTGTAATTTTATTGAAATGCCAACTTCGGTCAACTGCATAAGACAATATGTCAAGAAATAGACAAAATTTTGTAAGAGGCTTAGATAACAATAATTACAAGGAATTCACAACAACTCTCATATTTTCAATCTGATTCTCTAGCAAAAAACTGCAGCAATCTGGAAACGCTAACTATCCTTTTCCCCCCTTTTACAGGCTTAGAATTTTTAGCAAAACCGACCATCTCTCAATTTGTGCACTTCTGGAAACATTTCATCAAATCAAAGTTGTTTTTCTTGAGGAGTGTATAAAATTTTGAATAAATAAAAATTTTCAGTTTTTTGATCTGGGGTCACTTTTCCTCCGAAAATCTTAAAAATCCCAAAAAAGTGGCCCGAGATAGTGGATTTTGGTCTATTTCAACATCCCCATTCCAATCCCCTTAGGATTTATTCAATTCCTTTGTGGGTTATTTTCGTGTCTTCTTTTGGGACTATCTTTGTGAATTTTGGCTTAATCTGGACCTCTGCCAATGATTTGGACCCAGACCTTTAAAATCCACTATTTTACAATTTATGACAAATCCAAGTAGAAATGGGCAATGACCCTCTCTGCCACTTTTGTAGAGATCGTCTCTGCAAAGAAAAACCATAAGTTCCATATCCATCTGAATTAATATGCTCCATTTATGATGAAAATAAGAAAATTTGGAAGAGAATTAATATGCTCCAGTTTTGCCTTTGTGGCAATCTGCACCGTCGATCTCAATTTGGAAGAGATATGGATTGTTAATATTCTTCAGAACCTATTCCCATCGAAAAAACTTAAATTTTTTCTTACACGAACTCCCCAAAAATCAGAGTCTGAAACTTTGTTGAACTGGTTCTATCGAACTTCATCCATTGAAAACTCTAATTGGAGGGGTACGCGGATCCCTCTGAAACCCATGGTGTAAATCACTATCAAACTCCTCTCATCAGAAGACCTCCATCAGAGGACACAAATTTCCATGCTCCTCATCCATTTCGAAATTTGAGCTTTGATAGCCTCCTTTTGAAGACTTGCATTTGAATACTACGTGGCACTGGCTGATTCACCCACTCATGATGACGTGTCCTATAACATGGCATGTTGATGTGGCATTCTCTTCAACCCTCGGTCCTTCCAAGAAAACATGCTCATCCTATATATTAGGCGGTCAACGAACGTGCCGATCAACAACCACGATCATCTCGGAATCCAAAACTGCACACTGGTTACCTCGGTCGGATTGACTTCATCGAAACTTTTCTAAACAAGCTCTTTCGAAAAAAAAATCCGAAAGAAAATCTTTGCGAGATATGACGGCTAAGAATGACCTCAACCCATCTGATGTATCTCATTCTTTCGGGCTTCTACTATCGGGCTTCTCTTTTTCAGACTCCAACTAGTGCCCTACTTCATGATTCTTCTGAAATCTGACTACCAAGGAATGACTAGGATTAACCCCTGATACGATGAACGATCGTCGTTAACTCAACTCGTACCCTCAGACTCCTCCCTTCAGACTCGACCTCACGCTTGATTCTGAAGTCTTTTCGAGTCCTTCTTTTCGAAGGCTTGTAAGGAATGCCTTTCTCGAACCTCTATGACTAAATCTTGACCATGGATCCTCACGGTTGAATTAATCTGGGTCGTCGATCTACAAATATTCATTGCCACCACAAACACATAGGAATTTGAACTCCAAGTCCAAATTCGACTCTGCAACTCGCATATCGATGCCATAAATCACTTCTTTGACTACTTTGAAGCATTGAAATTTGAAATATGCTTAAAATTTGGGGATTTCACTTCTGTTCTTCTCCATTTTTCCCCAAAATTCGTCATAGACAAATATGCAACAACGAGTTTGTCAAATTCGCACTAGTTTTGGTCCTGGAGTAATCTCTAAAGTTATTTGTTATTGGCTAAGAGTTCGTCTTTCTTGGATGTAAGGAAATAAATTAACAACCTAAATAAGAGCAAGAGTTATTTCAGGTGACTTAGTTTGGTGGTGTGCTTTTCCTTGAATAACAGTGATGCGTGAGTTCACATTCATGGATAGCAGACAATTATGGTTGTCCTCACTGCTAAAAAGTAAGTTATGATAGGTTGTCCACAATTCAAACGTCAACCAACTCCTCTGCCTCCATAAGTAATGTAAGGTATGCTAAACTACCACAGAGAAAGCCACACCCAAATCTTACCAGTGCCCTCATTCAATCTCAAGAAATGACTAGAGCCATAAAGTATTTTCGTCGTCTGAGCTGCCCCCGAGCCACGAGAACCCCAAACAAATCCTCTCCTCCTTCAAGACAAACTTTACCTTAGCCTATAAGGGTGATCTACCCCTTGAAAGAAAAGGGCCACCATCAGAGCTACGCCATTTCATCTCCCATCTCCAACTCAAGCTAACCATAACAACATCACCCTCCTTGTCCAAAAATAAGTCTCGCCTTCCCATGATGCAAATCATTTATAGAACTTCGAGCTCCCACCTTATCCTAACATCATATTGTGTCTCCATCTCTATACACTTCTCCATGATTATAGTGCCACCCCACATTAAACACTTCGTCATTCCATTGTACCTCGTTCCCTCTCTATTTGAATACGCCATGAATTCTTTAGATGGATAGGGGGTGAAGTACCCTGTTTACCACAACTTTTCGTCATCCGTTTTCTCCAAGAAATACCTTTTGATTTCAAAACATGTCTAACCATTGTTTCATGTTGAAGTGGTGGCTAGGTGTGATGCATGTGCTTTTGTGGCCACACTTGTCAGCACCCCATCTGGGTGTATGAATACCTACTTTGATATAAATATATTTCAATAATTTCTAGATACTATTTACGCATGTCCACACAACATGTCCTATGGAGAAGGGGAGTTTAAGTAAGTATAAATGTGTACCCACATAGGAGGAGGGGAGAGTGAGCAAAAAAAATGTGTATTATTTGCACACAAGTTGTTCACGCATCGCATCACACAGAGGAGAATGAGAGGTTGATCAAGCATAATCGTGTATTATTCTAACACTTCTATCTATACAATTGTGTATTACTCACACACATGCACCTACTCATTGCACATATGAGAAATATAATCTAACCAAGCACAACTGCATATAGGCACCCACACAACACAACTCACAAAAGAGGAGGGGTGTCAAGGGAAGACACCCACATCCACGGAAATTGTCCCACAAACAAGGAGGAGAGACACCCACACCCACATAACACAACCAACATAGGTCCACAACCAATCGACCATATTATTAGTAGCAAGGCTACTACCTTTATGAACACCCATTACCAAAAACAATTTACAATATATTAAAATTTTAATAGCAAATTTATTGAAACTTTAGTGGCCAATTGAACAAATCTTACAACCAAAATAAAATAACATTTGAAAAGAAAAAAATAACAAAAAATAATAGATAATATGTAATATAATTAGGTTAACACTTCTTATTATTCCCTACTTTGCATAATAGTGTAATTGATTTATGCAAAAAATATTTGATTGCTAATTACTATGAAGCAATGAAACAATTTCTCAAAGTTAACTTTAGGGAGTTTTAAAAATAATATTTTTACTAATATATATTATTATTAGTGATATGAATAATTTACATTTCTATATATTATTATTAATACAGCTTGAGTGGGCCTAATGGTTAAGAACATGTGTTTCTTCTTAAGAGGTCACAGGTTCAAATCCAGAGGGGGGTAGGGTATGTATACCTTCGTAGACTTTACCAGTCAAATCGCTGGGCGGAGGGGGGTCCCTTGTCCCGTGACCTTAAAAATAGATTATTATTATTATTATTATTATTACTATAATGAAGATGATGATATGAATAATTTACATTTCCTTTTTTATTATAATATTTGAAAAAAAA
>ML777618.1:483928-497499 GCA_009831015.1 Picea engelmannii
GATAAGATATTAATTAAAAGGGGTAAGATATTAATTATGAGGGGATAAGTTAATAAATGGGTGGATAAGGAAGTAAATGCAAGAGGCAGTGAAGGAAGGATATGGAGGGGAAGGAGGTTTACGAAGGGGGGGATTCGACGGGATTATTATTTTTCTGGGAGGTTTCTCTTGGATTGCAGAGAGGGGAGTTGAGTTCGGGAGTTGGACTAGATCAGTACAGGCACCGGTTTGCTGGAGGTTTTGGGCATGGGGGCCAGGATATCCATATGATATCCTAGAGCTAGGAATTTGTCCTAGTTGGCAGGGTGGAACAAGGTTTTGGGCAGTGTTTACACATTTCAGCAGCGGTCAACAAGGCAAGCGAACAAATGGAGGGTTAGCATCAGACCCAGGTATTTAAAATTATGTATTTGTTTTATTCGGTTATAAAATTAATATTCGTTGTTAAATTTAACTTGCGTATGTGCAAAAGTTAAAAGGAATTATTGATTTTTCATATACAAATTAGAAGTTACTGTTTTGTTTGTGTAATTATTCGATGTTAAATCTATTCGGCCACTACACTCAGGGTGGAATGGATTCTCCAAGGATCTCAAGGTTCCAGGTAGCTTTCAAGAGAATATATTCTAGTTCGAGTTCTATGCAGGTGTTGAGGATGGCTCCAAGTTCAGAGGGAGATCCTACTGAGCACAGTGTGATGGAACTAGATGATGGATATGGTAGTGAGTACATCCCTCTCTAAGAGGGAGTGTTATCTTTTTAGCTCGGGAGGTACTCTACATATGTGTCTTGTATGTTGAAGTTACCTTGTACCTACACTAATAGACACTTGACTTTGTAATGGTTTATATAAAGTTGTGATAAAGTGGTTCTTTTATTAAAGTGACTTTTTAATGAATTGTACCTTCTAATATTAAAGTGACTTTATTTCATAAAGTGCACTTATGTAATAAAGTGAAATGTACTTTAATATTTTAAGTGATCTATTTTGGAGGGAATGAATCATGGCCCTTGATCTTGTAAAGGCAAGATTAGATCTTGGCCTTTGGATTTAGGGTTGGGGAAGGTGAAAAGACACTTGAGAGGTAAAAGGTCATCTTCATAAATTATAAAAGAATGCATTGGGTAGTGTGCAAGACACAAGTGAAGAAGAGTGTGAGAGATATTTCCGAGGAGAGTTTGGAGAGGAAAGTGAGAAACAACTTGGCACATTTCCCAAGAGAGCTAGGGTGCAAATCCCAAGGAGGAATTTTCTTTTTTGAGTGTTTTTGTTTTATTTGTTAGGATAGGTCATACTGTACAGATTTGCATAGGCCATAGAGAAACAAACTTTGGCACAAAAATCGAGGAAAGAGAAGACACAATTTTCGAAGCAACATTTACAGAGTTTTCTGAAGGAGGTCGACCGTATAGAAGGAAAGGTACAATTGCTTATTTTGGGCACATTTTTCAAAGTGCCATTTTCAACAAATTCGTACAATTGTACGGATTGTGGCACGAATTTCAAGGCAATTTTGTTGCGGGACATTTTTGTGCTGTAAGTTGTCTCTCTTGGTTTTAAATTATGTTGTAGTTGCTGATAAATATTTCCTGAAGCTAATAGAATCTCTCTCTCTTTCTTTGGGTTTCCCCACATTAGGGTTTTTCTTGGCATTTTCCTAAATTTCCAAGTTATTCATGAGTTGAATGGTTGTTGTTCATTGTGTTTTTTCCATTGCAAAATTGCTTAGAAATGTGTATTTCTACTTATGGTAATTTATGAATGTGGGCTTAGACATTTTAGAGTTCATACAAGATAGTTATCTCTAGGTTGCTAAGTGTATGAAAAAATATTTACTTGTTGATTTTGTCATTAAATTTCTACAGAGGGCAGCTGAGCAAGCTTTATTTGAATAACAAAGACCAAGGTGAGGAAGGGAATATATTGGAAAAACTTGAGAGTATTGATGAAAGAATTGAAGTTGCATATGACAACATGTTTTTTATTTTCTCATCCCGAATCTCAAAAGACCCTAAGGTCACTCAAAATATTGGAGTTGATGATTTTGAGCTGCTTAAGGTGGTTGGACAAGGTGCATTTGGTAAGGTGTTCTGGGTTAAAAGAAATGTAACATCAGAGATTTACGCGATGAAAGTTATGAGGAAAGACATAATACTGGAAAAGAATCATGTTGAATATATAAAAGTTGAAATGGACACTCTGACAAGGATTGTCCATCCCTTTATTGTTCAACTTAGATACTCCTTCCAGGTTCCATTTCCGGTCTCTCTGAATCTTGGTTATGAATGTTTTTTCACCTACAATTAAAATTGTAAATTCCATTTTGGTAGTGCAAAGATGCATGTTAGTTGTTCATTTTGGTAGTGCAAAGATGCAAAGATGATGTTTATTTCTCTAATATGTGTAAATGTTGTGTGTTGTAGTGAGGATTTAGCTTGGGTTTATGTTGCGGAAATCATTTGTGTTGTTTCATACCTTCATTAAAATGGGATTGTACACCGAGATCTTAAACCTAAGAACAATCTTATAGACTCTGAAGGCCATGTAAGTGCATGTGTCTTGACTAATTATCTCATTATGTTTGTTATTCCTTCTCTCATGCTCGGCAGTGAGGCAGAGATTTATACATAGCAAATGTAAATCAAATGCCTACACTTTTTTTTCTTGTTCTACCCTTGTTAATTTGAAGTCATGGAATCTTATGTTGGATATTCTTATTCTGATTTCAAAATATCACAATTGTTAATCCCCATTTGGTAACATTTTAGGTTAAGTTGACTGATTTTGGGCTAGCAAAAGAAGTAGATAAGTCGGGTTGATCCAATTCTTTGTGTGGGACTACAAAATATATGGCACCTGAAATGATTCAAGATAGAGGCCATGATAAATTTTTTGATTCGTGGAGTGTTGGAATTCTACTATATGAGATGCTCACTGGAGTGTCGGAGTACATATGCATAATTTTAGGTGTCAGTGCATCGGTTAATTCACATCTAAGAATTAGCATTCGTGTGTTTTGCAACCTCCCTTCACTGGTAACAACTTCCAGAAGGTCCAAAATAGAGTCATAAATGATAAAATTAAATTGCCACCATTTTTTACTAGTGAAGCCCATTCATTGTTGAAAGGCATACGTTTCCTAGATTTCCTTATTTAAATCTTGCATTAATTTTACTGTTTGTATATGGAATTAGATTAGTTGACATAGTGTCTGACTTTATTTCCTTAATGTGATGTGCAACTGCTATAGAAGGATCCAGGCAAGTGACTAGGAAGTGGAACAAGTGGGAGTGACGACATTAAAGGACATGAGTGGTTCAAATCAATTAGCTGGAATAAAATGGAAGCCGGGAAGATACAACCAATGTTTAAGCCTGATGTTTAAATGAGAGAATTTTTCATTTTAAAGAAAGGAAGTTTTTCATTAAAAAATGTGTTTCTTCTTCTTCTTCTAAAAACGTGTTTTTTTTTTCTTTTAAAAAAATTAGATAGAAAGATGTGCTTTTATTTTTCTTTAAAAAAAAGAAACATGTATGGGGAGTTTCTCGTTTTAATTTATTTTTTTTAATGTAAATTTAAAAAATAAATAAAATACCACTTTTTGATTTACAAGCCAATTTGAAATTCTTTGTCCGTGACAATATCAATGATCAGGGCCACTGTTTCAATTAATTTGTAATTTTAACTCCAAAAATAAAAAGGTGCTATTGGTAACATCACTTTTTGATTTGAGGGTCAATTTTCTACAATGGTATTGGTTATCAATGCAATGATTTCAAGTAAGTCGTAATTTTAACCACCTTGCAAAAAATGGGTGCTACCAATAGCACCATTTTTTGAAATGGGGGTAAAAAATGTGACCTCTAAAAAACGAGAACACTAGAGTGTTCTCATCAAGTTGGTAACTTTGTTCCAACCTAGCGATGTACCTTCCCAAGCAACGAGCACAAAGGAAAACCCAATTTAGGTGGACAAAGTTCAACAACTTCAGGAGCGATCTCAAGCTAGGGAGGGGGATGTCGAACTAGTACTTGAGGTGGTAATGGAGGAGGCCACTCTCCTTCGAGTGCATGATAACGAGTTCGATTCTCTTTGTGGTTTTACCTTTGATAGATAAATAATATATTTAGTTTTATGTTGTTAAGGATGATAGCCTTTTTTTGGAAAACTTGGACAATAGGCATTTCTGTTGATATATTATATTGGTTTGATATTTCCCTAGAAGGGATATGGTTTCCTGCATAGGTAGGTCCTAACTAGGAGGATGTTTGTATATTTTTTTGTATATAATAGATTAATGATACTAGTCTTTTAGCTGAAATGGACTTTATGATGATGATGATGGTTAATGTTCACTCAGACCAAAATTGATTTATCGGACCTTAAGAAAAGTAAGAGATTACTTAGATTTTTTATAATATTATTTTGATGCTTGAAAAGCATTAAGAGAATCATTCCAATATCACTAAAGTTTTGATGACTTAAAAGGTTAGGAAGATCAATATTGTGACAAATATTTTGAAATTGAGATCTAATTTGGGTATACACAAGGCACTCTAGGAGAAAATTCTTTTCATCTTCAACCCTCTTGGTGTCACAAAGGTGACAAATTCTTTCCTACCATGGTGTTTTGATGATTGTCCAACTCCTTGTTTCACTATGCAACTCATGAGAATTAGTTCTTATTTTAGCAATATTGATTCTCTTCTTTATGCTAGTCAAAACATAGAGATACTTTTGATATTCAAGATTCAGGTTAACCACCTCCTTATACTATATTAATTTTCTTTTATCCTCTAATTATTTATCGCACCATAGATTCTCCTTAAATTTAGCTTGAACAATATTTTTAGTATCATCGATATTCTATAGATTAACTTATTCTTTTATTCCCTAATGATTTAACCAAGACTTGGCATCATTATGTCATCCCCGCTTGAGTTGTTGGTGATTTTGGATAGAGTTTGAAGCAAATTTTGGGAGATTCTTGTCATGTATGTTGTTTATCTTGTTCTTGTACATTAACTACCTAATCATAACTATGCTCTCAATGGGGGAAAGGTTCACTTCTATGTGGAGGATAGGTTAGGGTGTATTGCCTTTAATTTTGAGATTACAAGTTATAAAATTATTTTGGATCTTCTTTATGTTTCTCTAGGATTCTCGAGAGATATTGCATCCCCAAACTTCACATCCTTATAATATAACATGAGTGACAAGAGTCTCAAAGAGGATATTTTTCTTATCACATAGCCAAAGGTTTGTTAATCTACAATTATTTTCAAGCCCATAATAAGCTTTCCACCCTCCATTTATCCTTTTCTCAATGTTATAGTTCCGATTGAGTTTGTGATGAATATCAATTCCAAGATACTTGTAGGAAGGAACTTCCTCCAAGATATTGTTTTCATATGAAAAAGTATCGTAGGTGATATTGTTGGACTTAATGATCATAACCTTCGTTTGTTAATGTTCACGTTCATTTTGTAATAGAGTAGAAGCCAATGAGGATTCTAAGTTGCTTACTAAGGTCACATTGATTCATTTCCATACGAGAAATATTGTTGGCATAGAGAATAAGGACAATTACTATACTAGCAAGAGTTGGTCCAACACAACCTGCAAGATCCAAACAATCTTCTAACTTGTCAATGTAAATTCCAAAAATGGCAGGGGATAGGGGACTTCCTTGCATGACTCTTATATTGTAGTTAATTTATTTTGACCAACCCTCATTGCTCCTAAATTTGGCAATAACATTCTCATACAACCTTTCCATAGTAGCTCCAATCCTAGAGGGAAATTTTACCTCTTCTAACCTATTCCAAAGGTTGGTCCTATGAATATTGTCAAAAGCTTTCGTAAAGTCAATGAAACAACAAAGGAGATTGGTTTTATTGTTGTGACACTCCTCTGCAATGATCCTAAGCGTGATAAGGTGGTACAAAGTTGAATTATAACCTCTAAACCAGCCTGACCTTTATCTCTTTCTCTATGGATTTCTAGCCACATGCTTATCTTCTTTTCCAATATACTTCCACATAGCTTGGCTAAAATGAGGCTAATCATAATGGTCCTATAATTAGATGAATTCATTTTATCCCCACTTTTAAAAATAGGTACAATGAGGATTTGAGTCCAAGGTTTAGGGAAGCCCCACTTGACTGCTAAATTGAAAATCTTGTGTATGTGAGGGATTAGAATAGGCCCACCAATTTTTAATATTTCAGCTTGGCCTGCCCTCGATGTCCTTGGATTTCTTGTTTGTGAGTCACTTAACCCCAAACTTTATGTATTCTATAGAGAAAACATAATTTTGTAAATAATCCAAGACATTACGGTATTTGTAAATATTTTTAAGGTAGGATTTTCAGTATGTTAGGGGAATCATAGCATTTTCTTTAGTTTACGAGTCAGAATTTGCCTAAAATATTTCTTTGGGTCTAGCTTAGAAAGGTGTAAAATATTCTCTTGTTTTGTATTTATGTAGTGCCTTTTTCCCCTTTTAATTAGGGCTTCATATCTATCAATCTTATCAGATTTCAAGGATTTTATGATTTGTGATAACTTGAAGTTGCATGATTTTTTTCAAAAAATAACTTAATGAAAAAAAAGGCTTAAACTCAAGATCTCTTATTCAATAAAGTAACTTTCAACTAAGAGAGCTAATGCTAAATATATAACACATGTTATGAAGGAGGAGTGTGGCATTTTCTATTTTTTGTTTTTTTAAAACTCTTTGCATCAAAGTGTGTGCCTACCTAAACAACCCTTGTTTTTGCTTGAAAAACGATTCAACATAGTTGCACACAAAAACAACTGAAATTTCGAAAAAAAAACAAAGTCATAACCTAACAATATTGGGGTTAGATTTTAGTTAGCTTACTAAAAAATACATGTTTCCTTTCTGTTTTTTATTTGCTAATATCACATAAAATGTAGAGCAAAGATCATATGCAAAAAATAAAACACTTTCTGCTATGTTTTTGGTTCTCTAATATTAGACAAGGTGCACAACAAAGAGCATACGTAGACCGAAAAAGTAGCAAACTGGAAATATAAACAAAAAAATTGAAATATTAACAAAGTGTATAAAAAAATAAATAAAACCATAATGAAACTTTATATCTCAGAATTTGACAAAAATGATTGTATCTCGGGCAAACAAAACGAAAAGTGTTTCAAAGTGAAGCAGTGTTCGAGATGTATTGGAATAACTCTCTCTACTTATAAATGTACAGAAATAGTAGACTACAAAAATCATTTCATGCATGCAATGATATAGGTTCAATATCTTGATCAACAACCAGAGTGGACCTTTATATGAGCTTTGATACCATGTTTCGTAAACATGGTGTTTCCACACAAGTCGAACACCTTAAGAAACCACTCACACAAACAAATCAAAGATCAATACACCAATGTATTATGTGGTTAAAACACTCAAAGAGGGAAATAGTCTATAGCCCCAGCCAACACAACCACTTGAGTCAATATATTAATGAAAAAGGAAAAAATATTACATATGATTTTCTCACAATTGATCATTATCAAATGGTCCTCCATGCTCTTTAAATAGAGATCACAAACCATTTCGGTGTTAAGACAAAAATCAATATAGTTGTTAGTATCGAGGATAATATGAACATATCATGAGCATCAAATTACATAAATACAAATATATATTGATGCATATTAAGGAAACACACAATTTTCTAAAGACACATTGGACCAAGTTGATCTCGACTAACTTCTAAGTGTCTAAATATCCCAACAAATAATATCGATCCCTAATACTAATTCTTAATACACATTTTCCCATTAGATAATACAACCATGCAACAAATCATAGTTGGAAGCAACATCCAAAATGTCATGTTCCAATCCATCTATTTCCACCATATATTTCACCTTTTCCCTTTGCATGAGGAAAACTCAATATAAAATGTAAAAGTAAACATTTTCAACCATTTTTGTTAAAACTGTTGTGAATTTTCAGGCACTAGGTGGTTGTTATCCTATGTTTCTCTTTGTTAAAAAAAATCAGATTTGAACTTTATTCAACCAAATATATCAATATTTCTTAACATGAAACAATCACACATATAGTTGGAAATTAACAGTGGAATCATAAAACACATTACACAAAATCTGTCCTTCAAAATCAATTTATCATTAAATACTCCAAACTTACAATGACACCTCAAAAATGAGGTTTTATGCCTGTTGATAAAGAAAATTGCAAAACAAATCTAAGAAGCCCATTGAATTATTGTGTTCATACGACTGTACGACTTGTACGTACAATTATATGGATCTATATGGAAATGTCTTTACAATTGTACATAATCATTGTTTCACCTTTGTTCTCCAACCTCCAATCACTGTAGATTGATCCTCTCACTGCTACATTGTTTTCTCTCTTTCTTCACCTTTAAACAAAATTTTCTTCATGAAGAATGAATGTGTCTTTACCCTTTACCTTGACTTTCCTTTATACTTTAGTTGAAACCCTAATTACAAAAACCCTAATCTCTTGGTGAGATCAAAGGTTGAGATTAGGCTAAATCACTATTGCATTAAGAATGCACTTTAATAGACTAAAAAACTAATTAAAAGGCTTTCATTTTATAAATAATGTGAATTACAAAATAGATTTGACTTAGACGACTTCACACACATTTGACACAAACCCTATGCAAAATTTCTTATCCAATCTACAAACATTAACGCTCTCTCTTAGCGAGGAAGGAATTCTGCACCAGTCCAAGTTTGTCTCTGAATGCTTCAAACTTCCCTTTTGATAAGGGCTTGGTCAGAATATCCGCAACTTGTTGATTTGTGGGTACATACAGGAGCTTCACTGGTCCTTTCTAAATATTGTCTCGAATGAAGTGATACATGATATCTATGTGCTTGGACCTGTCATGAAATATTGGATTCTTAGAGAGTTTGATACAAATTTGATTATCATGTTGTGCGGTAAAATCATGAAGATGGGTGTCCATTTTTCTTGTGTTATGAGAAAAAAACTATATTTTTACAAGTTCTTCAATTTCCAGTATAGAAAAGTATTTTTTTATTTAGAATTTCATTTCAGAGTAAAAACAAAACTTGTGAAGAATTTTGTTAGCTTTTTACTGAGTATTTTTCAAATTATTTTTATTGAGATTTGGTATGTCAATTTGGAAATTGTTTCACAGTATGTTCCTTAAAAATGAAAGGAATGATAATGAGTTATGTTTTCCCCCAACAATGCATCTATTATTAAAATTTTGTTTTTGAAAAAAGAAATATACTGCAAAAAATTGCAAAGACTCTGTTTTCTTATGACTATAGTTTTGAATCTAACAGATGAATATTATAATTTCTAGAATTTTTTGAAGTTGACCAAGCTGAAAAAGTTGCAGATTTTAAACAAATGTTTTCCCCCACCTTGTAACTATCTTTATTTTTACTTAAAAGTAAAATCTAAAAATACCCTTTTGAAGAGAACAGTTTAAGGATTTTGAATATAAAATTTCCAAATTTCCCACTGTGTATTTTTAGAGATATGGATATTCCATTTCACTGAATCAGAACGTCACTTGAAAATATTATGCAGTGATTTTTTTATAAGATTAAACAAAATTAGATAAAAACAATGAAAATGAAAACAAATTATATCCATTGAAAGTAGATTCAATTTTGCAAATATTAGTATCAATTCCAAAACTAAATTATGAGTATTTGCATGAGCCCGTAACCTCCAAAGTTCAAGTAAGCTGGAGGGAATTCTCAGGTTCCTGAAAACAATACCATTTGCAGGTTTTCGGTCGAAATATATTTTGTTCAGCCGAAATATATTTTTCTAACAAAATTCGTGGAAAATAAACGTATTCCTCACTTTTTGGCCGAACAATAGTTTTTTTCGGCCAAAAGGTTGGTAAGAGAATTCCTTCGGCCAGGAAACAATGAAGGGACACATCGTTTTGTTTCAGTTGGCGCCAAATCTTATAAATACACTTTCGTCCGAACCAATTTCACACAATTCACTCGCTCATTTCATAGTTTTGCATATGTGGAGCCCCTAAGCAAAAGTTTGAATCATCTTTTTCGCTACTTGGAGGATCCTTTTCATTGTTTTGAACAAGGTGGTTGATGTTTTGAATGCAAAAAAAAAAATCTCTTTTTGAAGTTCAAGTTTTTATTGGAATAACAATTTATATATTGAAGGCTAGTTGAACATTTTTTCAAGGTGAAAACTTACTTGAACATTATTTTCAAGGTGAAGGCTTTGTCGAACATTTTTTCAAGGTGAAGACTTACTTGAACATTATTTCCAAGGTGAAGGCTTTCATAAGAAATTTCTTATTATATCAAAGGGAATTTTTTTGAGAGTAAGCTTTTTTAAACATTTCTTATAAAATTCTTGATATTATTTTTGAATAATTTTTGTGACAATGAAGTTTTGAAACTATTTTGAAATGTTGATTTTTTTTTTTTAAATTTACAAATAACTATACGCATGGGAAACAAAAGTTTGCGCAAGATAAAATTTGATCGCACTCGAGATGAAACTCGCCATAATGAACAAAGGAAAGATCATATTTGGAGAAAGAAACAAGAACGTGAAAATATTGAAGAAATAAACGATGATGATGTAAATAGAGAGTTTCAACAAGAAAAAGTCCAACCAAGTATGCATGTACATATTGTCTATATTAAAAGTATATAATTCATTTATTTAAATAATTGGTTAAAATATAATTGATTGTAATTCAGATTTGATGTTTTTCAAAAAATAAAAATAGATTTGCCTCGTAACGTTGATGAAGTCGTTGAAACCGAAATTGAAGCAAAAGTTGAATCACCTATAGGTATGTAAATAAATCTAGATAATATAAGTTGAACACTTGTATATAGTTTAGTGAATTTATGTTTGGGTTTTTTTTTGTAATATAAACTTTAAATTGAAATATGGAGGAGAATCTATCAACATTGTTGATGAAATATTAACAAATGTTGATACTGACAAATTTGGGAAGAAAGAAGTTAAGAATTATATAAGATATCATGTTAAGAATATGTATAATATTTTTTTCAAAGATGAATCAGTGATAGTACAAGCTCAACTTTTACTTTGTCTAATAAAATCAAGAAATTTAAAAGAAGCTACATCATTATTGGGTATTCAAAATTCGACAAAAGATACAAAGGTGAAACATAATGTCTTTGAAAATATAACTAGTGTATTAAAATATTTTGAAAAATATCGAAAAAAAGATGTCAGTGTTGCACATAGATTGATACAAACAACAATTGTTTCATCTAGCAACATAAAATATCGTTTGACACAACACATGACAAAAGCGATGTGAACCTCGAAAAAAACATTGTACAAACATAGAAAATTTCAATTGCAATTAGATGCAAATGATGAACTTGCTTGTTGGACAATTATTTCTAGACAACCCTACAAAGATAGACTTGTAGAAAATGTTAAAGAATCATCCCGTAATTTTTGGTTGACAGAATATCATGTTTTAACACATACAATGGATGTGTTGTGACGAAGAATAGCACAAAAACAATATGAAGAACATACAAAACATATATTGCCAATGACACAAACAAAATTGTTCAATAAGTTCAAAGAAGAGCAAAAAGAAGTTAAAATTTCCATCAATACATTTGTGCAACAAAATCCATGGTTTGTTAGACCCATCATTGTTCGTGACACTTGTTGTTGTCGTTATCATGTGGAATTTGAGTTATATTACGCCACTTTTCTTGATTTTGGTAAAACTTTCTGGCCAAGTTCACCTCCTCCTTCCACATTTCGTGCTTTTATATTTGAAATTCTATGTGAAAGAGAAGGTGATGAATTGTTTTACCAAAAAAAATGTGTTGGTGGAAAGAAATGTGATCGTTGTGGAAATCTAAGTTTGTTTCACTCAAAGTATATTATTGGTACGAATGAAAAATCATTTTCTAATATAATAGTCAATTATAAGAGATATGAATATATCAGTAGCACTGCTCCACATTCTTCAAATGTTATTTCCAAAAGGATTGATTTGAAAGTAGATAAAATATGTGTGATAGATTTTTTGAATAAGTTTGAGGAAGAAATTTATAAACACACCAAGCATTGACATAGATCTCGATGGAAAGACCTACACTTCAAACAATCATGTGAAGTGTTTCCACCAGGGACAATTTTGTCTGTAGTTGATTTTGTAGAGAATTACACATTCGTTGCACAAAAAGAAACACAGAGTGAATATTATCATTTTGATCAAGTCACTATACTTGTCCATGTTCTATATACACATGCTCAATAGAGTCTTGATAACATAGAAAACACCAATGAAAATCGACATGTTATTAAAGAATATTACTTTTATATAAGTGATGATCGAGCACATGATACACATTATGTACAACATTGTTTTGATAAATTTTATGATTCATTGAAAGAATGTGGGATCGGATTCGGTCGACATTGGATATGGTCATATGGATGTGCAGGTCAGTTCAAATCTTCACAATCATTATATTGGTTGTGTCATCTTCACAAGAAATCAAACATTACACATTGTTGGGATTTCATTAAGACTGGTCATGGAAAAGGAGAGCATGACGTTGCAGGGGTATATGTAAAATGAGCACTTCGAAGGTATCAAATGAACCCTCATGCCAATCAATTTGAATCCATTGATCAAGTTCTTGAATGGTGTAAATTGGCGCTAATCCATGAAAATAATCCATCAAAGGATGTGCACAGGGGTGTGTATATATACATGTTACACATGTACAAAAGATATTTGTATTCACATGTTCAAATTTATATGATATTCAATCATGTTCTTGATAGATTTCAGGTTAACAAGTTCTTGTCTTGTGCAAGTTTTTTTGGTATGTTGGAAACAAATATGTAAATAGATCAATCCCATATGAGGTCGGTAAAATACATGGGATGCGAAAAGTGCATTCAGTTAAAACAAAACGCTATGAAAATGTGTTTGCATTTTATAGAAGAAATTAATCTTGTTTTTGTTCAGTTTGCATAGAGGACACAAAATCCATAGAGATTTGCGAAAAAAAAATGCGGAATATGTTAAAGATTGGAGACATACCGAACTTAATATAAAAGGGAAAATGCCACTTGCAAGCTCAAAGGAGATGGAATCAACTGAAACTATATTTGTTAAATATTTAAACAACTTGTAGATGTACTTGTAATGTAACACCCTGTTTCCCCCAGATTGTAAATATAACTGGACTGGCCAAGAACTATGGACAAAACTCATAAGTAGGAATATGTGATGTAAATGGACCTACAGGAAAAGGTCAATGAATGTAAATAACAGTTTGAAATTATTGCAGAACTGCTGAGAGGGGATGTGCAGAAAAGAGACCACGATGGTGGTGGAGGGCACCTGGAAAAAGGGACGTTAACTTCCACCAAGAATTAAATACCGTATTTGGACTCCACTGGCCCGGAGAACCAAAAGCGGCTCGCTAGCCCTGAAATTAATGCCTTGCAGGCCGGTAGGTTGATGGCTTGATGAGGGATGGGGAGGTG